>CM077156.1:192240827-192346295 GCA_039583875.1 Platanthera guangdongensis | reverse complement strand
TTCTAGCTACCTGCAAAGCTTCAAGTCGACATGCAAAGCTTCAAGTCAACAAAGACTATATAATTGACATCACTTATTCAGTCGTTATAAACGGTCAAATCGACAAGCTGAGTCTTCCAGGCGATATGCGAGTCTTCCAGGCGATATGCAGAGTCCTCCAGTTGACATGCAGAGCTTCCTGTCGATATGTTGATATTTTCAATAGACAATTGACTTTGTCCATTTTTACATCTAAGAATTTCATGTACACACTGGCTGCTACTTTTTCATGTCGACACACTGGGTCTTGTCGCCAATCTTAGTTTCGACTAGATGGCTGGTCGATATTTGACTTCGAATTTTGAAATTTTTTGATTTTAACATGTGCTCCCATGTACAACCTCATTTAGCGAGCCCAAACTGACTCCCCCGAAGGAGGTCGTGCGAGCTCAAGCGTTACAAGCAAGGAGCATGGTTTGCTTAGTTATACAAGGCAAGTTATGACCTCGTGAGACCGACTGCAGTAGCCCAGGGTTTGCGAGCCTCGCATAGTGGAGAGCTCCAGCGTAGCAGCGAGATCAGCACTTCAACGAGCCATTACAGCTGCGAGTTCCATCCTAGCGACATTGTGTCGAGCGAGTTCTGGCCTTAGGCAAGCTCTGGCCCGGCGAGTCCCCGACCATTTTGACTGGGGCACTCGCCTGGCTAAGAAAGCCGCATACGGAAATTTTATCATTTGCAGGTCGTTCGGGTCTACCCATAGCCTTCCTAGACAGTGGGATTCCGCTATTCGCAGGCTAATATGGGTTGCTAATGAACAGTAACAGAAAGACAATGGTCATTATTGTGCATCATAAAAGACCCTTTTACCTCGATAGGAGTTTACCTATAAATAGACCCCCACCCCCCCACCCCGCAGAGCCCTGTAGAGGCAGACTCGGCCTCCTAGATCTCCTTCCTTGGGAGACTCTTACTGCCGTGCCATCCAAGGTGAGAGCTAGCCTTTGGCTTTGAGAGAGAAGTTGTGAGTAGCGCTTCCGGGTGTGTTGCGCGACATCCTCGCTGCAGCTCATCGGGTCTGGTGTAGCAACCAGTTTTCAACTAGCAAGGGACCGATTCTGAGCTCGTAATACCCCAGTCTTATGCGCCCGATCATCGGCTTGAACTGCTCCCTCTTAGTATGAACTCTGATGAACGACATTCAGGTTTCAATATCTTTGGTTGTGGTGATGTGGACTAGCAAATAGTGAAGAAAAAACTCGTCTAAACGTGTGTCATGATGGTACATGGAGCAAGGAGACAGCCAGAGAAACTCGCACCCATCGGCCAGTTCGTTACGCAATGCTAATTTGCCGAGTTAATGAGTTCCATGGAGGGTATGGTGCGGGTCTGCTCGCACACTTGGTGAGGTGGTGGCACCTATCCCAGGCACGCCTCGCAGGCGAGGCGGGTGGCGGCCATCGACCCAGCAAGAAGATAGTCCATGATCATGACGACAGACATTACAGTTGTGGGTTCTCTTTGTGAGTACTCCAACAACTCACGACTCAAAAGATGGTCACTATCAAACTCGCCCCTACAATCAACTCGCTCCCGCGAGTCCTTTTTGTGTACGGTGTTGATGGCCCCGTTTCTACGAATTCGTGGTCCGCGGAGCCGGCATTAAACTTTTATTCGGAGAGACGATCTCGTTCAACATTTGCAATGGTATGAAGACATGGTGTCGATTCGACCAATGTCGGACCCCTTATAGTGTTTGTTGTTTGCGATCACCTTTAAGGGGAAGGCAAGAGATTGATTACATCAACTGTTAGCGGGTTCAATCTATAGGTTTGAAGACCTTGGCAGGGGGTTCCTGCTCTTGCTTCTCCACCTTGAATAAAAGGAAGAAGGGGTTGGAGGCCCTCTTCCTCATCAAGCATGGACCGCATGAGTCGTTGGATATATGTCGATCATTTTCAGAGGAGATTCTCCTAGTCCAAGAGGTGGTTTCGGTCATACCCTCATGTTGGCCTTTTGGGTCCGCAGTGAGGGCTCTTCAAGATGGAGCTGACTCGCAGCCACTCGGTGTCGTTTGAAGAGTTGATCGACCGATCAACACACTACATCGAGGGAGAGTCAACGAGCAAATAATTCATGGCCAAGTTGGCCAAGCTGGCGGGGGAGGAGGTGAAAGAGATGGTGGAAGGAAGCGTAGAGGGAGCTAAGAGAAAGGAGGAGGTGAGAAGGAGAGAGGAATGAAGAGCGTGGGAAAATATAGATCGAAGGGATTAAGAAAAGAATTTCTGAGGACCTCCCACTAGGCCAGTGTGGAGGATGGTTGGGGGAGTGTACCAGGGGAGACTAGGGAGAAGGTTCTCGCCCAAGCGACGGGATCGACGACATTCTCCTGAGAGGAGGCAAGAGTCATGGAGGCAGAACCAAGCACCCCGACAGGAGGCCTACGTTGTAAGAAGGGGTCAGGGACAAGGGGGAGACCCCCAACAAGTGAGGATGGAAGGAGAGAGGAGAGTGGTCCTCTATTATGACTTTCAACAGTCTTAGGGCCACGCTACCACAACTTGTCCAGAGTTCCTAGAGCTAAAAAGAGGAGCAGAGGGAGGAGCCCAGGAGGGGCGGCGAGATCTAGGAGTAGGAGAAGAAGGAAAAAATAAAGGAGCTTAAGGACAGGCACCGAGGGGTTTACAAATTGAGTGGATCAAGGAACTCGCGGTGTGATCAGAGCGATCCATAGAGGGGTAGGAGTAGAGGCAACAAGGAAAGGAAGTTTGTATGTGGTTTATCGTATGAGTATGGCTTCAACCTCGCAATCCCCGCCTCTGATTGGAGAAATTACATTCTCAACAAAGGATATGTATGAATGAAAACCCCTTACATGATGCCTTAGTGATTCAAGTGGCGGTGGAGAATTTCACGTCTCTCGCATTCTTGTCGACAATAGAAGTTCGGTTAATGTGGTCTTCAGAAGGCGTTCGATGACATGGCAGTAGATGAGAAGAGAGTTACCTAACTGATGTCCCCCTCTTTGGCTTTGCATGAGTAGAGAAAGGAGGTTGAATGATTAGTGAGCTCCTTGTCACCCTAGGAAGAACATCAAAGACATGTCGCTTCGCGATCGTTGATGCGTCCAACAGCTATAATGTTATCTTTGGAAGGTCCCTCATCAACTTCTTCCAATGTCATCGTCGTTCTACCAGTGTTTGAAATATAACATTGGAGGGCTATAGATCGAGATCATGAGTAACCCAAAAGCGGTGAGGGAGTGTTACCTCGACGGGTCAAGACAATTAGTTGTGAGAAGGAGGGTTGAAGTGGTCGACAAAAAGATGAAGGAGATGGCGAGGCTGGAGCAACACATATAGAGGAGAAGGAAATCGAGGCTGAGGGTGAGAGACCGATAAGGTAAAGATTAGTGGAGAGCTTGCAGAGGAAGCCGGGGAGAGGATTCCTGGCAACATCCAAGAGAACACAAATGTATTCATGTGGAGCGCAGAGGACATGTCGGGAATCGACATAGATGTCGCATATCATCGCCTTAACCTTGATTAGGAGGCCCGTCCATTTCGCTGGAAGAAGAGGCAGGCGACCTCCACCCTGGCTAAACCCATCCGCGCAAATGTGTAGAAGTTGTTAGACATAGGGTTTGTGTCAGAGATCCAGTGTTCAGGTTGTGACTCCGATGTGGTAATGGTGAAAAATGGAGACGGAAAGTGGAAAATGCGAATTGATTTCTCTCTGCTTAATAAATATTCCCCCAAGGACTGCTACCCCTGCTTAGAATCGTCGCGCTCGTAGATTCGGTATATGAATTAATCGAATCTCATGTCGGAATTGGAGAGGAAGTTCATGTGTTTATATAATAATTTCGAACCTCAATTATGAAAGATGTTGTTTTAGAGCAAGGGGTGGAATTGTAATAAAAATACATAGTTCAGCGTGTTTGATGACAGCAATTTTGGGATCAAGATCCACTCCATTTCAAGTGAAATGGATAGTGTTCACTAATCTCATCCTATTTTATTTTTCTTTTAATCAAAAAATTCTGCGTCATTAGATCAAGTGAGATTGCATCCACACCACGAAATGGACCTCCATTTGGGATCCCAAATGGAGACGATCCCGATCCATAATTCTAGGATGGCCGACTCATCGGAAGTACTAGTAGGGAACATATAGAAAAACCTAAACTACGTCGGTCAATTTAGTATAGCCCGAGTTGAATCAAACTGAGCAGTACCTCGGATATTGTGGGATAGGTCTTTACAGGAAGCATGTTGAGGCCTATCGACACAAGCGTCCAATGTTCAAAGAAGGGTTGTGCATTTTTGACACTTCCCCGTTGATTAAAAATTTAGGAACCGAAATACCAACAATTGACAATGAAGAGAAACGTGTTTAATGTTTCTGAGAGGCTACACATCTTTTGCAATCATAGTTTAGAGGACAAGTTTATAAATGTAGATTCGACGAAAACATAATTGGGATTTTGCATTGGAAGGAAAGAGCAGAAGATGAAGAAAATAGAATATTTAGGGTTGTGCTCCTTCATCATGGACGATAACATCAATCCAAAGAGTTCACTTTGTAAAGAACTCGTTAATAACAAGCACGCGCCCGGCCAAAATTGTAGCCATATAACCCGACAAAACAACTACAAGTAGCTCTGTCGAGATGATTTGTAACTAAGACGTTCTCTCAATTACCCGTCCCGTGATACACGCAATAGCCTGAATATTTTATATGCGCATAATCACATACTTTTAAACCTAGTAGGTTCAAGCTCCATCGTTTCTCATACTTTATCGGCGACCAATTATAAGGAATTCACTATATAATTAACTATACATGAGGATTAATGCATCCCCATTGCACCATAAACATGACATTATAATAAGAGTTAACTATTAATTACCCATATTTTTTCTGGGAGTTAACAACATTACATACTGCACTTCTCTATCCTTTGAAATTACAAAATCTTCCCTGTAAATATAAATTCATAACATAACATGCATACCTGCAATTTAGCCAATTTTTTGTGTATACATGTTATGAAACATAGATGGGGAGCTTTGCACACCGGTTGAGGTGTTGCCGTGTGACCTTGAGATCACAGGTTCGAGTCATGGAAGCAGCAACTTGCAAAAATGCATGAAAAGATTTGCCCACATTTCACCCTCGTGGTGGGACCCATCCCCGGACCCACGTTGTGCGGGAATGCCTTTGTGAAACATAAATTTGCAGCGAGGTTTTGTAATTTCAAAACAGAAAAGTGCAACTTGTAATTTAGCAAATCTACCGTAAAAAACTTAAAACCCTAAGTTGTGTGAGTGCGCTCGTCGTGAATGGCGAGCTTGGAAATCATACACAAACCGTGTGTACATTACCATCAATCGGCAACCATCATTTTTGAATTTTCGTAGGCTCATGAAGTCAGCATAAACAATAGCATTGCATTGAATTGACAGAAACAATAGAAGAAAGAAACTACTGAGAATAATTTCAAATTTTCAAAACTGGAGTTCTAAATTTTGCCCATACAAGGTTTTCAGGGGTAAAAGTGTCCAACAACATCATTACAGATAAATATATTCCTCTTTTGCAGGCAGTGGCAGTGTTTCTCCATCCAACAATAAATCAAAATTGTCAAAACAGAGAAGCTTAAATGCCAGCCCATAAATGAAATGTCGCATCTGTCCTAGCAAGACATTTCAGCCATCCTCCAGAGGTTCGCTGGAGTTCGCCAAACTCATAAGTGAATGTCACATCTCTCTAAGGAAATCAATTCAGCTGTCCGCCGGAAGTTCGCCGGAGTTTACGATCCTGCAAGGAAGCTTCGGGACATCGGCCCTGCTGGTTTCCTGGGACTCGAGCTTCTTCAGCACCTTGATTCCTTCAATGACGTGTCCGAACACAACGTGGCGGTTGTCGAGCCACGGAGTCTGTATTAAACACCAAATAAATAAGAACACGGGGGATGAGCACGATTGATGAAGCTTTCTGCTCAAAAATATGTAAGAAATGTGATGATATGATTCGAGTGAGAAATATGGAGCATTCAGGCAACTCAGAAGAGCAACTCGTGTCTCTTGAAACCATTTCTGCGAGCGGCCGGAGTGTCGTCACGTCGTGACACTGTTACGGGAATAATATAAAAAACACGGAGGCACTGTTTTTCATATATATACTCTATGAGGGCATAATATAAAAAACACTTAATTTTTGTTTAATATACTCTACAATAGCCTTGATTAGATATTCTGGAGCTATTTAGAATACTCATGTATCTGACTGTATATTCTAGTGTTATCTAAAATAGCCATAATTGATGTGTGTGTATAGCCTGTGCAAAAATATCCGAAGAACCGAGAATCGGACCGAAACCGAATCCGAACCGAAATATTCGGAGGCTAGTAATGCATTCTTGATCTAAATAAAGCAGCACAACTATTAGATGTAAGCCACTAATTGTTTTTTGATCATAATCTATCTTAATCTGCATAAAAATTTCAAGTTTTTACATTTATAACTTATCAAAACTCATTGCTTTAAGCCATAACTATATTGTAACAAAATTATTGGCATTAGTGATAGTTTTGTTGACAAAAGATTAGGTCTCAACATGATTAATTACTTAAGATTCTTATAGTCATTACACATTAACATATTTATAAACATACAAAATATGATTACGAGGAGAACCAAGAACCGAACCGGAACCGGAACCGAACAATTCGGTTCGGAGTCAGTTCTAATTTTGGAACTGTGGGTTGGTTCCGGTTCAAAAAACTTGAAACCAAACCTATAGGGTCGGCTCCTGGTTTTATGTGGAACCAAACCGATCCGAGTTGCACCCCTATGTGTGTACATAAATAGGGTCGTTTATCGGGACAACTCTTGTGAGTTAGCATAACAACAACACACAAGCCTTTATCCCACTACAGTGGGGTCGGCTATATGGATCCTTTGTCGTCATTGTGCCCTATCTTTTGTCATAATCTCACTAATGCCTAACTACATCATGTCTTTTATTATAGTTTCATTCCAAGTCTTTATTGGTCGACCCCTCCCTCGTTTAACAGGACTAGTGACTAAACTCTCACAACGCCTAACAAGTGCCTCGAATGGTCTCCTTTGTACGTGTCCAAACCATCTTAGTCGAGCTTCTCGCATCTTCTCTGCAATTGGTGTTACTCTTGTCTTATCCTGATACATTCATTCCTAATTTTATCCAGTCTCGTGTCCACACATCCACCTAAGCATTCTCATCTTCGGAACTCCCATTTTTGCTCATGTACACAATTCACTGCCCAACACTCAGAACCATGGAGCATCGCGGGTCTAATTGCAGTACGGTAAAACTTGCCCTTAAGTTTTAGTGGTGCTTTACGATCACATAAGATCCGTGACGCGCCTCTCCACTTCAACCAACCCACTTGGATTCTATGTGTCACATCTTTATCAATACCTCCGTCTTTTTGAACTATCGATCCGAGATATTTAAAACACTCACTACGAAAAATATCTTGATCACCCAACTTAATAATGAAGTCATCCGTCCTTGTACTGCTAAATTTAAGCTCCATATACTCCGTCTTTGATCTGCTCAACCTAAAACCCTTCTTTTCTTAAAGTTTCTCGCCAAGATTCAAGTTTTGTATTTACATCCACGCGTGTCTCATCAACCAAACGATATCTCTCTTGGAACTCTATCATAAGTTTTCTCAAAATCAATAAACATCATATGCAAATCTTGTTTTCTTTCTCAATAGCTGTCAATGAGTCTGCTTAAGAGATGTATGACTTCTATGGAAAATGGTGTGCTATGCGTACCAATTTTTTTCCTCAAAAAATCGATACGCATAGCACACCATTTTTTTCTGCGGGAATAAATACCCCCCCCCCCGAAGTCGGGCCCACTTTTTTTTTGAAAGAAGGCCAAAAAATTTTCCCTCCCGCCGTTCTCGCCGACGCAGTTGAACCTGCACCTCTCTTTTTCGAGGCATTTCTCGGCCGGAACCTTCCCTTTTCGCGGTCACCTTCGACATTTCACCCCAACTTTCCTTCGGTTGAACTTGTTGAAGCGGGAGAGTTCTCCTTCATCTCTTGCTTCTTCGCCGCCTTCTTCGTAAATCGCCTGGTTTACCTACTGCCTCTTGCCGGATAGAACGCATAGGCCATGGAGCCCTATGGTAAAACTCCTAATCAGGCACCGCAGACGCAGGTATTATATTTCTTTCTTTTGTATCGTTTAAGGTTAATGTTATGAATAGGAAAATAGAGTGAGCAAGGAGAACAACGATTGCATTAATTTGAAATACACAAATACAAATCCGGAGCAAGCTCCAGCTAAGATCGAAGAGGTCGGTGTTATGATCCTCCGTCAGTTATCTTATTATCTATGTATTGATTCACATTAGTAATTAGTAGACTCGTCGTAATTTTTTAGTGTCTTAATATTTTATGCATCTTAGGTAATTGCGGGTATGCAACCGGGGTCCTATAAATAGGCCCTTGTCTTGTATTTGGAGGACAAGAAATGAAGAATGAAGTTCCCCCTTATCTCTCTAACTTCCTCTCTCTCTCTCTTGAAGTTCTTCTCTCCTTCCTCCACCCTCTAGGGTTTCTTCCTCTCTCATCTCCTCCTCCACCATTCTAGGGCTTGTCCCTTTGTATCTCCACCTCCACCGATCTGCAATGAAGCAAGTCCATAACAACTTGGTATCAGAGGCTTTCCTTCCTCAGCTCGGTCCTTCCGCTGCTTGCCTTTTTCCACTGCACGCCAACCTTGCGGGATCATCATCACGGCTGATTCAACCACTGAACCTCCGCTCCCCGCACCTTCCAAGTCCGCCGACCCTTCCCGCAAGTCGCACGACGCTCCTCTCCTTGTTGTCAACCTCCACGGACTCCTCCAGCACCGCCTATTTTCAAAGACTTCCGGCCGCCTGCTTCGGCTATTTCTGCAAGCCTGACGATTCCGATCCTGCGCCTCATCTTCCCGCTCGAGCCCTGCGCCTCACCTCCCTGCTCGAGCCCTGCGCCTCCTCGAGCCCTGCGCTCCTCGAGCCCTACGCCTCCTGCGCACCCCCCGAACCAACCCCCTTTCCCCTTACAGCCACACACGCATCCCCAAAACCACAACTTTCTTTTATATTATTTCCCTGCGCCCATATCCCAACCTACTTTTTATTCTTATTATATTCCTCTGACCAATCCCTGCTCGACTCCAAGCGGGACCAATTGGAGAGGTCGGGATGCTTTGAGGTTCAAGCCCCTTCGACACAGCCGCCATCACCGCCACTGTTGGTGCCACCACCGTCCTCCGTTGTCCATGACGCACCGCCGCCTCTGCCGCCGTCGTCGCCGCCGCCGCCTCCGCCGCCATCACCGCCGCCGCCGCCTCCGCCGTCGGCGAACCCGTTCCCGCCGCCTACTAAAGAGGCCTTGCCGGCCAACTTTTTGTTATTGTTCATCGCTGCATCGCCGGTCCCGCCGGACCCCTTCCTTCAGTCGGCCACTGTTCCCTCAGCCATCCTGCCATTTTTGCCTTTAGCCGCTCTGTTGGACCAACTGACCCCAATACTTCTCGATCGTCTTTTCGACGGCACCGCAGCTACACCTTGCTGCCACTTGCTCTGCGACACGCTACAAAGCTCTATTTTGGAGTGAGATCAAGGAACCAGAGAAGCCAGACATCCTACTAGAGTTTGAGCTTGAGGACAAGCTCAAAAAGAAGGACTGGTGGAGTGTTATGGTCCTCCGTCAGTTATCTTATTATCTATGTATTGAGTCACATTAGTAATTAGTACACTCGTCGTAATGTTTTAGTGTCTTAATATTTTATGCATCTTAGGTAATTGCGGGTATGCCACCGAGATCCTATAAATAGGCCCTTGTCTTGTATTTGGAGGACAAGAAATGAAGAATGAAGTTTCCTCCTTATCTCTCTAACTTTCTCTCTCTTTCTCTCTCTTGATGTTCTTCTCTCCTTCCTCCACCCTGTAGGGGTTAATATGAGAGAATTTGTAAATAGGGGGTGACAGCTAGAGACAAAAAAAATTAAAATGACAATAAAAGAGGAGGTGTGGTTTGGGGAGGTGGGAGAACGTAATTAAAGATGATGGGACAATAGAGGAAGAGAAGAAAGTAAATTTAACAATTAGTGGGAGAGGTGGTAGCTGGTGATATGGGAAATAGAAGGGACGGGTGGGTTGCACAGTAATTATGGAGAGGCAAAAGAAAAGCAGGTGAAACCGCGTGAAAAAAGAGAAAAGCTGGGAAGCTATCCCGGCAAGAGCGCCAGACATGCGGGGGGGGGGGGGGGGGGGGGGGGGGGGTGTTGCTCGAGAGGGAAACAGGATGGTGTTGTGTTAAGGAGGCGTGGGCGTCGAAGGTGATAGGAGGAGGCGTCTGCGCAGGCTGCGCACGTTGCTGCGGGAAAACCTCCTGGCGAAAGCGGAGTACACAGAGGACTGCGTCGAGGGCGCTGGAGCTGGATGAGCGCCTAGAGAAGTTTTCTGTTGGACACGAGGATGAGCAGCAGAGCGAGTAACAACGGTATGTTGTTGACAATGGCTGATGACAGCCTGGGAGATCGAGGGTGGTCTCTAACCTGCGAAGGGTAGTTGTCGGAGCCGGGAGAGGGAGCAGACGGGGCTTGAGCGTGATCGGGCGTTGCGCATCAACAATGGTATCGTCGTCTATGGGATCAGTCCCCTGCGATGTGGATGTCAACAGGGAGGTGAGGTAGGGAGTGCCCGCTTTGGTGGTCTGGAAACTGAGAGGAGACTTGTGCATGTTGTACGAGGCAGCCATGGCAGGGACGGCTGAGGGCAGAGGACCATGAGGGTGGGTCGTGTCAGCTACTCCGTCTAACTCGAGGAGTCGATCGACTTTGCCTTCAAGACCATGGAGCACGACGCTGAGGTTGGCGAGCATATCGATTTGTTGATCGAGGCGCACAGACGAAGATGGCGGTGGGGGGCATGGTCGGAGCGGATGCATTACGAGCGGTGGCCGAAGGAAGCATAACTCTAAAGTTTTAAAATTGTGTTCATGCATGTATTCCACGTGAGGGGGAGTGTTTGTGATAACGGCGACACGGATGCCTCTTTCCCGACTCCTGCCTTAGTCACACATGGCCCCCAGGTAGATTTTGTCTATTGTTTGCATCTTACCGCCTTTTTTTCTTCGATTTGAGGTAGAAATGGCTTGACATTTTTTGGTTGACCTAGTTTCTGCTCCGGGTGCATCCAGGGTGATCATGGTCGGTTTATGGACCAACGTCGTGTGGCGTATGCCCGGTGACACGCTGTTGGGCTTCGGTGGCAGCAGTTTTGTCCCACGTTGCCAACCTTCTTTTACCTTTTTTTTATATTGTGTTCAAGTTGTAGGTTTCTCCTCCAGCTTGAGGGGGGAGTGTTAGAGTTATTAGTATTTTAATATTATTGTTATTTAAGAGTTTAGTCTCACACCGTCTATCAGTGTTGCGATTCATGTTGTATTTCCTATATAATACCCCCATTGTGGAAGAATAAAAGCTCCGAGTCTTTCTATTCCATTTCTTTCTACAAAACTCATTTATTTGAACATCGAAGGAGAACATGTTATTTTTTATTTGTCGTTCCTTAAATAGTTTCAATAAACTTGTAGAGCCACCGCTTTTTATAAGTGCTTTCCTTTCTCATTGAACATAGTTATCGACCACTTTAGTTAGAAACTTATATGCGACAATCGTTCTGATGCCAACTCCTATCATATTCTTAAGAAGACTACCTTGAACATCAGATATTTTTGGTGAGAGCGCATCAAATGATTGTCCTTCTCCAAAGCAAGTGGATGATTGTGTTTTTCTACAAACTAAGTTACCATCCAATTCTTGCCCTCTTTATCAGCGTTGAAATGTAAGCATGTCATACATCATGTACAAGTATCTAGTTTGTGATACTTTTCTGACCTTCTGTCGTTGGAGTGGAGCGCTTTAAACCAGCTTTTGAACAAGAGTACTCTCTAAACTTAATAATCCGAGCATGTATCCAGTATAGTATATGTTGTTTAAGTCAAACCAAATAATCGGTTTGATTAAAATCAAAGAGAAGCCCTTTACTCATACATATACTTGAGTAAGAGAAAAGCTAAAAAGACTATAAACTACTCCATACTGGGGTTACACATAAAAAACACGGACGACTTGAAAGAACAATTATTACAACTCCACCCTCAAGCCGGACGGAAGACGTCCGTCATCCCAAACCTTTGAATGTCGTCGATAAACACGTCACACCCAAAGCTTTTGGCCAACACATCGGCCAACTGATCTTTGGAATGAACGAACAGAGTGACAATTGTCTTTTTATCCAAGTGATCTTTAATAAAATGTTGATCAACCTCAACATGCTTTGTCCTGTTATGTTGGACCGGGTTATGGGCAATGTTAATGGCCGCCTTATTATCACAGAACAAGGAGAAGGGGTCAGTCAATGGGAAACCCAGATCTTGTAACACAGTGCGCAACCATAGTCCCTCACATAAACCTTGGGACATGGCACGATATTCTGTCTCCGCACTAAACCGAGTCACTATATTTTGCTTCTTGTTGCGCCACGTCACGAGGTTTCCAGGCATAGCCTAAGTCCAGGCCGGTATCTCCAAAGCTTCATGTCATGTCTTAGGAATAACAACTAGGGAAAGAGATGAAACAAACACCTGATGGCTCGGAGTAAGATGGTGGTAAGCCATGTGATTAGAGATAGGATGTTGCGTACAAGGAGTTTTACCTTTCTTGAGGAATGCAATAGGAATATGCAGATCAGCTTCATCAGAATCTGAGTCCGAAGATGGAACTGGTAGAGGTCGAGCTGTGGCAACCTGAGTACCTGAACTGCGGCGGTGGTAAACATAGGGAAAGGGAGAAATCATGGTAGAAGAGTCAGGTACTTGGATGGGAGCTATGAGTACCGGAGTAGAATGAGTAGAGGGAATGGTAGGAAGAAGAGGAAGAGGAACAGAAGTAACATCCACATCGCCATGGTTCTCCCCCTAACGAAAGAGGTGAGTCGAAGGCAGAAAATTGGGCTCCCCCTCATGGAAGGTGACATCCATGGTACAAAACATATGTCGGGAAGGAGGGTGATAACAGCGATAACCTTTGGTCGTAGAAGAATAACCAAGAAAGACACACCGCTGAGCCCGAGGGTCAAGCTTGTCACGATGAGGTTAGTGCACATGCACGAAACATACACAACCAAAAACACGGGGTGACAAATGAGAGGTATGAACCACACCAGAGGTGGAGAGACGAGCGAGAGGAGTAGTAAAGGAAAGGACACGAGAAGGGAGATAGTTGATAAGGTGAGCAGCGGTTAGAACCGCATCGCCCCAATAGGGTTTAGGGAGGTGCATAGTGGTAAGAAGGCAGCGAACAAGCTCAAGGAGGTGGCGATTTTTCCGTTTGGCCACTCCGTTCTGAGTAGATGTATAAGCACATGTTTTCTGATGGATGATACCGTGAGAGGTGAGGTAAGAGCCAAAGGCACCCCGATCATCATACTCCCCCCCCCCCACATTATCACTCTGAAGGACTCGAATAGAGGCATTAAATTGTGTTTGCACCATTTTATGAAAAATTTGAAAACAAGAAAACACTTCACTTTTTCTTTTTAACAAATAAACCCACGTAGTACGCGAAAAACAATCAATAAATGTGACAAACCATCGAAAACCAGTGATAGAAACAATGGGGGATGACCCCCCAAGCATCATAGTGGATAACATCAAAAGGAATAGTACTAGGGACAGAAAGATGAGAAGTAGTATGTCACACATGTTTAGATTCATCACATACATCACAAACGAAGTTCCGAAGAAAAGGGGAAAAGCATGAAATAATGTTCGTAGATAAACAGAAGAGGGATGGTCAAGACGCCGATGCCAACGGAGAACATCCTTTGTAGTAACATCGGAACTGGAAAAAGCCTGAGAGAGAGGATGAGTGTCCAGGTAGTACAAGCCGCCACGGTTCCTACCACTGCCAGTGTTCCGCTTCGTACCTAGTTCCAGAAAAATACAAGAATCAGGAAAAAAAGTTACCGAGCAGTTAAGTAATTTTGTAATATTGCTGATGGGAAGTAAATTTCGAGGGAATGAACATGAAGCACAGATGGCAGGGATATGGACGGAGAACAAGAGATATTGCCTTTGCCCACAATACAGGACAGCGAGCCGTTAGCAGAAATAACTTTCTCCTTACCAGACAAAGGGGTATAAGAGAGGAAACCTGAGGACGACCCAGTCATGTGGTGTGTAGCCCCAGAGTCGAGCACCCATTCGGAAGGTGAGGTGGTGGCAGCATGAGCACTAGGCATAGCAATGGCAGCAAGAGACGTAGAACCTCCGATGACAGGATCAGGCTGGGAGTGAAGCAGGCGGCGGAAAGCATCCAATTCCTGGGCTGTAAGAGATGGAGACTGAGACTGGGACTCATCACAGATATCAGTAGTGTACGCAGCATCTGGAGAATAGTAGCCATTGTGTTTATGTCCTCCGCGGTCTGGTCCACGACCCCGACCCCAACCCCGACCACGACCACAGCCAAAGGGTGTGAGATGCGGATGAAGTTTGAAGCATGCCTCCCGAGAATGTCCCCTTCGACCACAGTAATCACAGATAGGCACAGAGGAGCCAGGAGTGGGAATGAGACCACGACCAATACCAATCAGGGCAGAGCGATCAGGAGGAACCATGACACTGAGAGACTTGCGGCGATCTTCATCTCCGAGAACCATACTGAATGCCTCCCGAAGGGAGGGAAGAGGAGAGCGATGGAGAACATGTGTTCGAACCATATCAAAGTCCATATTCAATCCCATAAAGAAGACGTGAAGGCGGAAACGGTCCTCCCTTTGCTTTAACTGGACGGCATCAGCAGTACATGCTGGAGTGAAATGCGCAAAGTAGTCTAGTTCTTGATACAACCACTCAAACTCAGAGAAGAATGACGAAACAGTCAGCAAGCCTTGACGCAACTCCAAAATACGGCGAGTGAGCTCATAAACCTGAGTGGAGCTCCCAATCTGAGAATATATTTCACGAGCACGAGTCCAAATCTCGAATGCCGAGTCCATCAACATATAGCTCCGATAAATCTTGGGTGACATCGAATGCAGGAGCCAGGAAACAACCAGAGAGTTATCCGAATCTCAGCGCTTCCAGGAAGGATCAGAGACATTGGGCTCCTTAATCGTCTCATCGATATATCCAAACATATGTTGGCTACGGATGACATGTTGGGCCGCGCGTGACCATTCAAGGTAGTTTGTGTCATCCAAAGGGACCGTGGTAATCTTCAAAGAGCTGGAGTGGTCATAAGGCCGCTGAGGGTCACTCATCTGAGGCTGGATCACACCCGAAGAAGATACCGAAGAATCCGGGTCACCCATATTGACGAGAAAACGAAAGGAACATGCGAACAACAGCCAACAACAATATCTTCAGAACAAGGAGATGGTAATGACCAAGGTGATGGCAATCGACATTAACAGCATCCGGCAAGGTGGATCATTAATAGCAACCGACATTAAAAAAACGCCGAAAAAAACAAGAGATCGGCGCCTGGAGGATGAAGAATATGCCACTGTTGAAGGAGGATGAATGATACGCATGGATCTGCGCCAGGAAGCGTCGTGAGGCAGCAGCAGAAGAAGCAAGGGCTTGCGGCGGCGGAATCTGTGTCTGGCAGAGTACGGAGGAGCAGATTGAATGTCGACGGAGGAGCACCGCCACTGTCGACGAAGACCTCGCAGAAAACAGCGGGAGAAATCGGCAGAAGACCTCGCAGAAATTAGCGGGAGAGATCGGCGGCAGAGCAAGGGGCGGACTGCGTCATGGAGGAACGGCGGCTGCGTTCCTCTCAGCAGTCAGCGGCGGAGTGGAGGCCGCCTGTCGAGTTCGGAGAGCGCACAGGCGAGAGCGGGAGAGCCGGTGGTGACGGAGATCGAGCATGAGAAAGCGGAGATCGAATGCGCAGGCGAGAGAAAGCCGCGGGATTAGGGCTTCTTCCTTTGATACCAAGTCGAACCAAATAATCAGTTTGATTAAAATCAAAGAGAAGCCCCTTACTCAAACATATACTTGAGTAAGGGAAAAGCTAAAAAGACTAAACTACCTCATACCGAGGTTACACATAAAAACACGGACGACTTGAAAGAACAATTATTACAACTGTTTACTCATGCTAAAGCCTATTTTATGCGCATAATCACAATATATTTTGTAGGCCTCTTCCTCAAAATACACAGTTGGGAAAACAACAGCGTCGTTTGCCTGAGTTAAACCATCAACAATGACAAAAGAAAATTATTTTATGCCAATAAATCGGTCAACAAAAACCAACGTCAGCTGCCGAAACTTCTATCAACACGCTAAATCCGGTCGGGCATTACCAAAAATAAACTTTTGAGGTCAAGTCCAGCTGGATATTATGTCTTCAATTGGAATATAAAAAGGCATACTCTAGATGTCTTCAAGCAGAGAACAAAGACATTCCGGGTATTACTAAAGCTTAGTCATATTGTAGATTATACATTACTGAACACATTAACACTAAACGATATAAAAGGAGAAAATATAATACCCATAACACGTGTTTGCGGCGCCTGATCATGAGTTTTACCATAGGGCTCCATGACTCCTGTTCTATCCGGCAAGAGGTAATAGGTAAACCAGGTGATCCACGAAGAAGCGGGCGAAGAAGCAAAAGATGAAGGAGAACTATCCTGCTTCAGCAAGTTCAGCTGGAAGAAATTAGGGGAGAAACGTTGAAGGTGGCCGCGAAAAGGGGGAACTAAGTCGAAGGTGGCCGCGAAAAGGGGAGGTTCCGATCGCCATGCGTACCGAAATATTTTCTAAAAGCAGAGGAGCCTTCGGTTCGAAAAAAGAAGTGGGCCCAACTTTTTTTTAGGGGAGGGGGGGTGTTAATTCCCGTACAGGAGAATGGTGCGTTATACATACCAAAAAAACTTCCGCATAATTACATGGTTTTTCTTCTATCTACTGAATTTATCAAAATAAAACCCTCAGTTTACATTTCATAACATACAATGCACAAAAAATCTCACAATGCCAAAAAAATGCAGTTCGGGGGTGCATATTGTCAATTACCCTTCTTCTAAAGAGTATTTTATCATGAATGGTTGTTATAGACATTATACCACAAAAAGGGTTAAAGATAGATAGATACCTTCACCGTGCATATGAAGAACTGGCTCCCATTGGTATCAGGACCAGCATTCGCCATGCTCAAGACTCCAGGTCCAATGTGCTTCACTGAGGAAAAGGGGGAAAAAAATATATATATATATATATTCTATATACACCAATATTACAAGGAAAGTGCTTCATATCCTCGCATTTTTCAAGTTTCCAGTTTCGCCCATCAGTGCACAGCTTCCAGCTTGTGTTTAACCAGCTCAATGATCGTAGAGCAGACGGGTCATTGTCAGCAGGTAGGCAATCATTAACCGGGAGCAAGGAGATTATCAAGCAGCTATGTAGTTTTTTTTGATAAAATTGTATGCACCAATGCAGGCACAATAATAGTTGAGCGGGATTATTTTCTAAAAAAAATTGAAGCAATAGGTTTTAATTATTAATTTAATTAAACATATTTATAAAATTTATCACTACTATAAAATTGGATGTTTTGTTACAAGCAGTGGCACAAGCAATGAAAACAGGGGACGGCGAGTGGTGGGGTACTGTCGGTACGGAGCACGGGGAACTCTGTGATAGAAAATATAACTACCTCTAAATTAATACCATAGATTGCTAAAAGAAAAATTGGAATCATGAAAGGAACCGATTTGGAATTACATGTAGACCAAATCAATGGAGCCAAAGTACACGCAAAAATCACTCAATTCCAAGATAGCATGGTCCGCCTTACAATGTTGCTGTCGCATTAGCCAAAAAAATTCAAAACCATTTGGGAATATCACTTCATTGTCTGGAAAGAACGCGAAGGAAGAGCCCACCAACTCATAGACACGAGGGCGTAGAATCGGTGCGCTCCATAAATGACTCCTCCCTCAAAATTATTATGCATGGCCGCTAACCTGTTTTACTGGTCAATCAGGCCCTGATGGTCGGGCTGCATACGATAATTTGGTTCACCAAACCGCACTAGTTGGACTGGAAAGGAATTCAAGCAAGCTTAACATGCCCAAGGAAGGTAATGTAATGAAAATCCCTTCACATAGGAGGTAATTTTTCATATAACATTTGCTGGATGGGGGCAATTCTTATATGCACCTCTGCAAACAGGCGGCATTTTAGTCACTTAGTTTCATGGATTGTGTTGGAAGAGCCCAAAGCTTATATGTATTATTTCAGTATGTAAATACAAGGAGAGAATACAAATATATAGGAGAGAAGAGAGAAGAATAAATCCTATACATGATGTGGGACTAAAGAAGGAGAGGAAAAATGGGCCACCAAATGGGCCTTTTACATGGGCTTTTCTAATACTCCCCCGCAAGCTGGAGCGTACAAGTCGTATGCGCCAAGCTTGGATAGGCACTGATAGAAGAGGGTACTAGGTAGAGCCTTGGTGAGGATGTCAGCAACCTGTTCAGTACCCGGAACATGTTTGAGCTCGATCTTCATGTGGACTTTCTCTCGGATGAAATGACAATCTACCTAAATATGCTTCGTTCTTTCATGGAAGACCGGGTTTTTGGCAATATGTATGGCGGCTTGACTGTCACAAAGGAGGAGAGCTGGTGAAGGTAGTTTAACTCCAAGGTCGGTAAGGAGACTCTCAATCCATGTGAGTTCAGAGACCACAGCAGCCATTGCCCGATATTCTGCTTCTGCTGAGGATCGAGCAACCACCGCTTGTTTCTTGCTTCGCCAAGTAATCAGATGTCCTCCAAAATAAGTGCAAAAACCGCTAGTAGATCGTCGATCGTCGAGGGAGCCAGCGTAGTCGGCATCAGAGTATGTCACTAGTGTAGGAATGGAAGATGAGGTTTTGTATACAAGTCCTTGGCTAGGAGCTGTCTTAAGATATCTGAGAATGCGTTCCACAGCCTGGAGATGAGAGCTTCGAGGAGAGTGCATATAGCGACTCACAAGTCCCACAGCGAAAGATATATCAGGTCTTGTAACTGTTAGGTAGATAAGCTTCCCAACGAGACGACGGTAATATTCTGGATTTGGTAGAAGCGAATCAGAATCTGAGCCCTGAGCACATATTTTGTGATTTGCATCCATGGGAGTGTTAATAGGTTTGCAACCAGAGTAGCCTGCATCATGAAGAAGATCCATGCAATATTTGCGCTGAGAGAGAACCAACCCATCTGACCGTCTGGACACTTCCAGACCGAGGAAGTACCGAAGAGGACCCAGATCTTTAGTTTGGAAGACGGAGCTCAGATGTAGCTTAACTGCTTGTATGCCGTCCAAGTCACTGCCAGTAATAATGATGTCGTCGACATATACCAACAGGAGAACCGTACCAGTGGCTTGGTGACGAGTAAACAATGAGAAGTCAGTCGAGCTGCGAGTGAAGCCAATGTCCCGGAGAGCTTTGCTGAACTTGTCGAACCATGCCCGAGGGGATTGTTTGAGACCATATAGAGATTTGAGAAGATGACAAACCCGTGACTCCCCCGTGGTCTCAAACCCGGGAGGTTGTTGCATGTAAACCGTTTCCTGAAGGTCGCCGTTCAGGAAAGCGTTCTTGACGTCGAGTTGAAACAAGGGCCACTGGCGATGGACAGCCACAGAGAGGAGAATGCGGACCGTGTTGAGCTTAGCGACCGGAGAGAAGGTCTCGTCATAGTCCAGCCCCGGTTGCTGGGTGAAGCCACGAGCAACCAACCGAGCTTTGAGGCGATCAATGGTCCCATCAGGAGCATGTTTAATGACGAAAACCCATTTGCACCCAACGGGTTTCTGGCCGGGAGGAAGGGGCACCAGGGTCCAGGTCTGGTTGGCCCAAAGAGCAGTCATCTCTTCTTCCATGGCCGCACGCCACCCAGGATGTTGCAGAGCGTCCTGGACAGAAGTAGGAAGAGAGACCGAGGAGAGCGAAGTAGCCAAGGCCTGAAGAGGTGGAGAGAGGCGATGGAGAGAAACATAATCCGCCAGTGGATGAGCGGTAGAGGCCGACACCGGAGCAGCAGAACACGGAGAAGCCGAGGTCGAAGCCGACTGCAGAGGAGCAACGGGAGGAAGAGGGCGACGAGTATAGACCCGAATAACTGGGGGTCGAGGAGGGTCAACGGTGGGAGGAGGCGGAGGGATGGTGGGAGGAGAGTGGACGTGGATCACTGGCCAGGGAAGGGAGGGTGTTGTAGGAGGTGGTGGTAGAAGTGGTGGCAAAGGAGGAGGGAAGAAGGGTTGATCCTCCCGGAAAGTAACATCAGCCGAAACAGAAACCTTCCGGGTGACCGGAGAGTAGCAAACATAGCCCTTTTGGGTACGAGAGTAGCCGACAAAAATGTGTTTGGCCGCACGGGGATCCAGTTTGTCAAGAGTGGGGCCCAGGTTATGGACAAAGCATGTACATCCAAAAACCCGGGGGGTGAGGGGGAAGGCAGGTGTGGAGGGAAAAAGAAGGCTGAAGGGGGTAGCGTTCTGGAGAACGGGAGAGGGGAGACGGTTGATAAGAAAACATGCTGTGGACACCGCAAAGTTCCAGAAGACTTTGGGAACGTGCATGTGAAGCATGAGAGAGCGAGCCACATCGAGCAAGTGGCGGTTCTTGCGTTCGGCGACCCCGTTTTGTTGAGGGGTGTAGGGACAAGAGGTCTGGTGAACAATACCGAAGTTTGCGCAGAGAGTGACAAACTCGTGGCTAGTATATTCCCGTGCATTATCAGAGCGGAAAGTTTTAATGGTGGTAGAGAATTGCGTACGAGTCTCTAACACAAACGCCTGAAATACACGAGGAAGCTCAGAGCGATCATGCAGGAGATACAACCAAGTAGTACGAAAGTAATCATCAATAAATGTTAGAAAATAGCGATAACCAGAAATGCTAGAAACTTTATAGGGTCCCCAAATATCAGAATGTATTAAATCAAATGGAGCAGAGCTCCGAGTACAATGAGCTGGATAAGAAGAGCGAGGCTGTTTGCCAATAATACAAGAATCACATTTAAAACCAGAAAGAGAAAGGTCGGGAAGCGCCTTCTGCAGGATAGGTAGAGGGGCATGCCCAAGCCGACAATGCCAATCAGACGAGGAAACGGAGGAAAGGGATGTGGGAGAGACATCGAGGAGGTAAAGCCCGTTCTGCAGCCGACCCCTACCAATGGTAATCCGCGTCTGCCGATCCTGTATCAAAAAACCAGAAGAGGTGAAGGTGATAAAGCAATTCATATCAGTAGTAAGACGACCAACAGAGAGTAAATTAAAAGGTGAGGCGGGCACATAAAGAACGGAGCGAAGAGAGAGAGAGGGAGGAAGGAGGAGATCCGCGCAGCCGGAGACCGGAACAAGCGCACCATTGGCCACAGTAATAGACGGGGGGTGAGCAGCAGCAGAGAACTGGGGCGGCCGTATGGAAGTGATGTGGTGGGTGGCTCCCGAGTCCAGGATCCAGCGAGAGCTGGAAGAGAGACAGGCAGTACCTGCAGCGGAGGTGGAGACAATACCTGCATGGGAGGTGGAGGCATGGGAAGCAGAAGGGGGGTTGAGGAGCCCCTGGAGTTGTTGCAGCTGAAGGCGAAGAGCCTCAAGATCCGTACCAGTCGGAGGAGAGCTATCGGTAAGAGCAGCAGTAGGCGGGCGAGGGGGTAGCCATGTTTCTTGTGACAAACGGCTTCAGTATGGTCATCCCGGCCGCAGTAGGTGCACTTGGGCCGTCCGCGGCCACCACGGCCCCGCCCACGGGAGCCCGTACGGCCACCCCGAGGAAAGGAGGGTTGTGGGAGTAAAGGAGGAAGGGCCTGTTGAAGAAGGGCCGGCGAGGGTGGTGCAGGAGCCTCCGGTGGAGGTGGTACGCGAAGTAGCATCGAGCAGACATCAGAGAAAGAAGGGGTAGTGGGTGAAGCCAGAACCTGGGCCCGAATACTGTGTAGGTGTGGCGGGACGCGAGCCATAATCATAGCAATACAAACAGCCTCCTTCTGGGCGCGTTGGGCAGCGAGATCAGTAGTCGCGGGCTGGTGCTGAATCCAGGCTTCCGTGAGAGTTTTAGCACGGGCCACGAAGGAGGTCATGTCCAGAGCTTTGCCAACATCCAAGGCTTGAAGATCAGTGAGGATGTCAAAAAGGTGTTGAAGGCTGTCCTTCCCGGAGTACAGCGAATGAAGTTCATCCCACATGGCTTTAGCAGTCTCATGATACATGATCATCTGGTACGGCTCACCCTCGACCGAGTTCAGGATCCAGGTCTGGACACGACCGTCATTGCGGAGCCAATCATCAGTAGAAGGAGTTGGTGGGCCCTGGTTAAGGTGACGGGCAAGGCCCTTGGCCTATAAGACCCGGCGGACAGAGTGGACCCAGGGGATGAAGTTGGCCTTGCCAGAGAGAGAAATAGTAGTAATCTGAAGCTCATCTCGAAGTTCGAGAGGAGCCACGTGGTCGGCAGAGGGTTGAGCGGTAGTGGAGTCGCTGGAGGACATGGCGACTGAAGAGCAGCAGACAGCAGGGCTCGGAGAGAATGGAGGGCCCGCAGCGGTCTGGAGGTCGCGGCGGTCTGGAGGTCGCGGCGGTCTGGAGGTCGCGGCGGTCTGGAGGTCGCGGCGAGTTGGAAGAGGTCGCAGTTCAGTGGAGCAGATCGCAGCTGGTGAGAGCAGAGCTGTAGTTCGCGACAGAGGCCGCGGCGAACTGGGGGCAGGTCGCGGCAGCGGACAGGAGCAGTCCGCAAGAGGTCGCGGCGAGCTGGGGCAGGTCGCGGCAGAGGTCGCGGCAGAGGTCGCGGCAGAGGTCGCGGCGAACTGTGGGCAGGTCGCTGGAAGAGGAGCAGTGGATACAAGCAGAGCCCGCAGCGGACAGGAGCAGTCCGCAAGAGAAGGCGGAGAGAGAGAGAGTCCGCGAGCAGAGGCTCGAGCGGACAGAAAAAGAGCGAGCTAGAGGGAGCAGTCCGCGAGCAAAGATGCTCAAGCGGATACAAGCAGAGCCCGCAGCGAGAGAGAGAGAAGCTAGAGGGAGCAGTCCGCGAGCAAAGAGGCTCTAGCGGATACAAGCAGAGCCCGCAGCGAGAGAGAGAGAGAAGCTAGAGGGAGCAGTCCGCGAGCAAAGAGGCTCGAGCGGATACAGGCAGAGCCCGCAGCGGACAGGAATGAGCGTCCGGAGCGGATAGAGAGGTGGGCCCCACGAGCCAGAGCAGAAGATGGCTATAAGAAGCCTGAGGAGGGTGGAACCACGGAGGGAGAGAAGGGAAGCGGAATCAGAAGGGCAGTCCGCACGAGACCGGAGCGGATGCAGGAAGGCAGTCCGCGCGAGACCGGAGCGGACAGGAATGCAGTCCGCAGGGTAGCCGGGCGGACAGAAGCAAGGGGCAGTCCGCAGGAGACCGGGCGGACAGAGAAAGGGCAGTCCGCGGTTAGACGCAACCTGGCTCTGATACCATGTTGGAAGAGCCCAAAGCTTATATGTATTATTTCAGTATGTAAATACAAGGAGAGAATACAAATATATAGGAGAGAAGAGAGAAGAATAAATCCTATACATAATGTGGGACTAAAGAAGGAGAGGAAAAATGGGCCACCAAATGGGCCTTTTACATGGGCTTTTCTAATAGATTGGACTCCTGAAAAGGACTCAAATTCTCCTTTCTGATTTAGGAGACAGGAATCGAGATGAAGAAGAATTATAATCGAAATAAAAAGTAGAGATTGTCCATTTTAGAGGTTGCAATGAGACACATATGAGATTAAGGAGAGAAATTTTAGTTTTTATACTAACAAAAAATTACAAAAGGAGCTATATGAAATTTACATGATGTCCTAAAAAAACTTGGCTGCTTGGCTGCTTGGATGCTATGATGTACAAATTAGTGAGAGCAAATGAGTAATGTGCTGATGAGGAAGTAACTGTGTAGATTTATACATAATATATATAGAAGTACTTACAGGTGAAGTTCTCATCATGGAATTGTTGACCATAAATACTTCTTCCTCCAGTTCCCTGCCACATATCCAAAATATATAGCTTTTTAGATGTATAAAAAAAGGCAGCCCGGTGCACAAAACATTCCCGCGCAGCGAGGTCCGGGGAAAGGTCCCACCACAAGGGTGAAATGACCTTACCTTGCATTTTTGCAAGAGGCTGCTTCCAGGACTCTAACCCGTGACCTCAGGGTCACACAACAACACCTTAACCGCTGCGCCAAAATGAGGGTGATGATGATGATATTCGAAAAGAAAAGAAGATTAATTAACCTAGAACACCATCCCTGCGCATGGATTAATTTGAAGCCATTAAACTCAGTAAACTATCATTCAAAAATTACTCCCTCGAGAAAATTTAAAAAGGGAAAACTTTTATTCAACATATAAGAACAATATCCACAATTAGGGCTCTTTTTGGGGAGCGGTGGCGGTGGAAAAGCAGTGGTGGGAAACTAGTAGTGGCATTAGAGCGGTACAAAAAGTTGTTTTGAAAAAGTTGTACCGTTTGGAAAATCTTCGTTTATGTGCTTTTAAAAAAAGTGTTTTAAGTTTTTTGTTCTGAAGAACATTTTTTTACTAATAGATGCTTAACTATTTAATAATAAAAAAGTGTTTAATGATAATCATTTATTGTATAGATAAGTAAATATTATATGAATCCTAAATAAGCAGGTTACAAAGGTTAGAGGTGAGAAGCAAAGATAGCAAATGAATGAAGAATCATAAATGGGAGAAGAAAACATTTGTAGCGGCGAGAAGGAAGGAAAGCAGATCGCGAATGATCGAGGCGTGTCTTTTGTAAACCCTTGAATAAAAGAGGAAGAGCTAAAAGCAGAGAAATCGATTTTTAGAAAGCCATGTTAGACCGACTGCTCAAAAAGCTCCCAAAACACTTATATTGAAAAAACTCTTCATCCAAACAAACTAAAAGGGATGGTAGCGGTGGGAATAGAATTTTTCCCACTGCCCCAAACAAACCCTAGGTTGTGAAGCAAGCAAGTTCTATGGGAGAACAAAAAACAAAGTGGCCCGGAAAATTAATTTTATAGATGAAATGATGATACAAAGATGAATATGTGGCAAAACCCGGACATAAATTAAAGAGTGATTATATTAGAGAAATAATGATGTGACATATAGATAAGATGATAGAAATAGAATGGTTTAGGATTGTACAACTACGGTTAGGCGTGAGGAGGAGTAGACCCAAGGTAACATGAATGAATGTCGTTCAAGATTTTTGTAGCATGACACAACACAACGATGATGTTTGAAAAGAAAAGAAGATGATTAATCCCAATATACCATCCACACAGTAATGGATTAATTTGAAGACATTAAACTTATTAAACTATCATTTGAAAACCATTTCCTTAAGACAGTGTTTAAAACGAAGGGAAAAACTTCATCCAATAGAAAAGGACAATATCCACAATTAAAGTTGTGAAGCAAGCGAGTTGTATGTGAGAGAAAAAACAAAGTGGTGCAGAAATTGACTTTACGGATGCCGGAAGTCATGAAATTAAAAAGATATAAGGATAATTATATTAGAGAAATGCTGAAGTCATATATTATAGATAAGATAATAGAAAACAGATTTGTGCGGTTTAGGCCAACACAACTAAGGTTAAAAATACATCAATTAAATGAGCAGATCGTATTATTGTTGAGGGTATAGATAGGAGAGAGGGCAAACCAAAAGATACATGGATGAAGGCTGTTCAAGATGATTTTTGCAGCACAGGGCAAAAAATGAATGAAAAATAAAGATTAATAAAGCTGGCCCAAATAGTTGGAAACTACGAGTAATAATATTGATGATGATGATTTAATTTGTGTTCTCAGAAAACTATCAATGCCCATAAGGAAATAAGGATCACCTATGTCATGGATCACATAATCGATTGTCATTTTAAGGCACATGTTTATTTGACTCTTTATACTAAGGGTCTGTTTGGCACGGCGGTGGCGGTTGTGAACATCGTGGTTGTGAACCGTCGTTCGTGAACGTTTTACCTCACCTAAGGAACTTCGTCTACTTTTATGTTCAAATATAGTTTTTTTTTCTTAGTGACAGTCAAATACATATTTCATGAAAGTAGCATTTTTGTCCAAACTTGCGAGTAAAAACGCCCCGCGCCGAACAGACCCCAAGGCTCTTTGCCTAAATTAAACAAAAACTAAACAAATTAACTTTTGGTTTGGTTAAATCATGAAGTAAAGTTCCACATTAGAAGTAACTTTTCTTTGAGTTAATTCAAAATAATGTTAATGGACACTTTTTTCACGTCATAGTCCATTTCAATATCAAATACTCTTTGCATTAATTTGCCTCACGGCATACATGTTTAGTTGTTTACTGTACAAGCAGAGAAATTTCTTGCATTCACTTAGAGGAACTTACATTGCCACGCTCAAAGTCTCCACCCTGGATCATGAAATCCTTGATAATACGGTGAAAGGAAGATCCTTTATAACCAAAACCTTTCTCTCCTATATGAATAAGAGCATGAAAGTCAACAATCAAAATTTTATGAGACAACTAATAACCTTAATGGAAGCAGAAGAATAAGGTTGTGGAAAATCAATTAAGTTGAAAGTCTCACCAGTGCATAGAGAACGGAAATTCTCGACGGTTTTAGGAACGGCATCTCCAAAAAGCCCAAATACAATCCTGCCAGCAGGTTTACCGCCAATTTCTACATCAAAGAAACACTTACTGGTTACCTTTGCCTGAAGCTCAATAACCTGAGAAAAAAAACAAATCATGTAAGAAGCAATATGATAGGGATTGGCCATATAGTTGAGATCTGTTGAGAGTGCCCAAAGCTTGTATGTATTACTCAAGTAAGTAATTACAAGGAGAGAATACAAATATATAGGAGAGAGGAGAGAAGAATAAATCTTATACATGATGTGGGACTAAAGAAGGAGGAGAAAGAAAACAAACAAAGAGGGCCATTAAATGAGCCTTTTACATAGGCTTTTCCAATACTCCCCCGCAAGCTGGAGCGTACAAGTCGTATGCGCCAAGCGTGGATAGGCACTGATAGAAGAGGGTACTAGGTAGAGCTTTGGTGAGGATGTCAGCAACATGTTCAGTACTCGGAACATGCTTGAGCTCGATCTTCTTCATGTGGACTTTCTCTCGGATGAAATGACAATCTACCTCAATATGCTTCGTTCTTTCGTGAAAGACCGGGTTCTTAGCAATATGTATGGCAGCTTGACTGTCACATAGGAGGAGAGCTGGTGAAGATAGTTTAACTCCAAGGTCGGTAAGGAGACTCTCAATCCATGTGAGTTCAGAGACCACAGCAGTCATTGCCCGATATTCTGCTTCTGCTGAGGATCGAGCAACCACTGCTTGTTTCTTGCTTCGCCAAGTAATCAGATGTCCTCCAAAATAGGTGCAAAACCCGCTAGTAGATCGTCGATCGTCGAGGGAGCCAGCGTAGTCGGCATCAGAGTATGCCACTAGTGTAGCAATGGAAGATGGGGTTTTGTATACAAGTCCTTGGCCAGGAGCTGTCTTAAGATATCTGAGAATGTGTTCCACAGCCTGGAGATGAGAGCTTCGAGGAGAGTGCATATAGCGACTAACGAGTCCCACAGCGAAAGATATATCAGGTCTTGTAACTGTTAGGTAGATAAGTTTCCCAACTAGACGACGGTAATATTCTGGATTTTGTAGAAGAGAATCAGAGTCTGAGCCCTAAGCACATAGTTTGTGATTTGCATCCATGGGAGTGTTAATAGGTTTGCAGCCAGAGTAGCCCGCATCATGAAGAAGATCCAGACAGTATTTTCGCTGAGAGAGAACCAGGCCATCTGACCGTCTGGCCACTTCCAGACCGAGGAAGTACCGAAGATGTCCCAGATCTTTAGTTTGGAAAACGGAGCTCAGATGTAGCTTAACGGCCTGTATGCTGTCCAAGTCATTTCCAGTAATAATGATGTCGTCGACATATACCAATAGGAGAACCGTACCCGTTGCCCGGTGACGAGTAAACAATGAGAAGTCAGCCGAGCTTCGAGTGAAGCCAATTGCTCGGAGAGCTTTGTTGAACTTGTCGAACCATGCCCGAGGGGATTGTTTGAGACCATATAGTGATTTGAGAAGGTGACAAACTCGTGACTCCCCCGTGGTCTCAAACCCGGGAGGTTGTTGCATGTAAACAGTTTCCTGAAGGTCGTCATTCAGGAAAGCGTTCTTAACGTCGAGTTGAAATAAGGGTCATTGACGATGGACAGCAACAGAAATGAGAATGCGGACCGTGTTGAGCTTAGCGACCGGAGAGAAAGTCTCGTCATAGTCGAGCCCCTGCTGCTGGGTGAAGCCACGAGCAACCAAACGAGCTTTGAGTCTATCAATGGTCCCATCAGGGGCATGTTTGATGACGAAGACTCATTTGCACCCAACAGGTTTCTGGCCGGGAGGAAGGGGCACCAAGGTCCAAGTCTGGTTCGCCCACATAGCAGCCATCTCTTCTTCCATGGCAGCACGCCACCCAGGATGTTGAAGAGCGTCATGTACAGAAGTAGGAATAGAGACCGAGGATAGTGAAGTAGCCAAGGTCTGAAGAGGGGGAGAGAGGCGATAGAGAGAAACATAGTTCGCCATCGGATGAGCTGTAGAGGCCGGTACCGGAGCAGCAGAACACGGAGAAGCCGAGGTCGAAGCCGACTGCATAGGAGCAACGGGAGGAAGAGGGCGACGAGTATAGACCCGAATGACGGGCGGTCGAGGAGGGTCAAGGGTGGGAGGAGGCGGAGGAATGGTGTTAGGGGAGTGGACGGGGATCACCGGCCGTGGGATGGAGGGTGGTGGAGAAGGTGGTGGTAGAAGAGGTGGCACAGGAGGGAAGACCGGAAGAAGGGTTGATCCTCCCGGAAAGTAACATCAGTAGATACAGAGACCTTCCGGGTGACCGGGGAGTAGCAAACATAACCCTTTTGGGTGCGGGAGTAGCCGACGAAAATATGTTTGGCCTCACGGGGATCCAGTTTGTCAAGAGTGGGGCCCAGGTTATGGACAAAGCAAGTACAGCCAAAAACCCGGGGTGTGAGAGGGAAGGCGGGTGCGGAGGGAAAAAGGAGGCTGAAGGGGGTAGCGTTCTGGAGAACCGGTGATGGGAGTCGGTTGATAAGAAAACACGCGGTGGAAACCGCAAAATTCCAGAATACTTTTGGAACGTGCATGTGAAGCATGAGGGAGCGAGCAACATCAAGCAAGTGAGGGTTCTTGCGTTCGGCGACCCCGTTTTGCTGCGGGGTGTAGGGACAAGAGGTCTGATGAACAATACCGAAATTGGCGCAGAGAGCGGCAAACTCATGGCTAGTGTATTCCCGAGCATTATCAGAGCGGAAAGTTTTAATGGCGGTAGAGAATTGCGTACGAGTTTCTAACACAAAAGCCTGAAAAACACGAGTAAGCTCAGAGCGATCATGGAGGAGATACAACCAGGTGGTGCGAGAGTAATCGTCAATAAAGGTTATAAAATAACGATAACCAGAGATGCTAGAAACTTTGTATGGTCTCCAAATATCAGAATGTATTAGATCAAAAGGAGCAGAGCTCCGAGTACAATGTGCGGGATAAGAAGCACGAGGCTGTTTGCCAAGAATACAGGAATCACATTTAAAAATAGGAAGAGAGATGTCAGGAAGCGCATTCTGGAGGATAGGTAGAGGGGCATGCCCAAGCCGACAATGCCAATCAGTAGAGGAAACAGAGGAAAGTGATGTGGGAGAGACATCGAGGAGGTAGAGCCCGTTCTGCAGTCGACCCCTACCAATGGTAATCTGCGTCTGCCGATCCTGTATCAAAAAACCAGAAGAGGTGAAGGTGATATAACAATTCATATCAGTAGTAATACGACCAACAGAGAGTAAATTAAATGGTGAGGCCGGCACATAAAGAACGGAACGAAGCGAGAGAGAGGGATGGAGGAAGAGATCAGCACATCCGGAGACCGGAACAATCGCACCATTGGCCACAGTAATAGACTGGGGATGAGGAGCATCAGAGAACCGGGGCGGTTGCATGGAAGTGATGTGGTGGGTGGCTCCCGAGTCCAGGATCCAGCGAGAGCCGAAAGAAAGACAGGCAGTACCTGCAGTGGAGGTGGAGACAATACCTGCATGGGAGGTGGAGGCAATGGAAGCAGAGGGAGGGTTGAGGAGCCCCTGGAGTTGTTGCAGCTGAAGGCGAAGAGCCTCAAGATCCGTACCAGTCGGAGGAGAGCTATCGGTAACAGCAGCAGTAGGCGGGCGAGGAGGGTGGCCATGTTTCTTGTGACAGACCGCTTCAGTATGGCCATCCCGGCCGCAGTAGGTGCACTTGGGCCGTCCGCGGCCACCACGGCCCCGTCCGCGGGAGCCCGTACGTCCACCCCGACGAAAAGATGGTGGGGGAAGTAAAGGAGGAAGGGTCTGCTGAAGAAGGGCCGGCGAGGGTGGTGCAGGTGCCTCCGGTGGAGGTGGTACGCGAAGTAACATCGAGCAGACATCGGAGAAGGAAGGGGTAGTGGGTGAAGCCAGAACCTGGGCCCGGATACTGTGAAGGTGTGGCGGGACGCGAGCCATAATCATAGCAATACAAACAGCCTCCTTCTGGGCGCGTTGAGCAGCGAGATCAGTAGTCGCGGGCTGGTGCTGAATCCAGACCTCCGTTAGAGTTTTAGCACGGGCCACGAAGGAGGTCATGTCCAGAGGTTTGCCAACATCCAAAGCTTGAAGATCAGTGATGATGTCAAAAAGGTGTTGAAGGCTGTCCTTGCCCGAGTACAACGAATGAAGTTCATCCCACATGGCTTTGGCGGTCTCATGATACATGATCATCTGGTACGGCTCACCCTCCACCGAGTTCAGGATCCAGGCGTGGACGCGACCGTCATTTCGGAGCCAATCATCAGTAGGAGAAGTCGGTGAGCCCTGGGTGAGGTGACGCGCAAGACCCTTGGCTTGTAAGACCCGGCGGACGGAGTGGACCCCGGGGATGAAGTTGGACTTGCCAGAGAGGGAAATAGTAGTAATCTGAAGCTCATCGCGGAGTTCGAGAGGAGGAGCCACGTGGTCGGCCGGGGGGTGAGCGGTAGTGGAGTCGCTGGAGGACATGGCGACTTGGAGGAGAAGAGGCGGGCAGAACCAGCGGACTGAGGCACAGCAGACAGCAGGGCGCGGCGAGTACAAACCGCGCGGCAAGCAGCGGGCTAGAGGAGGTCGCGGCGAACTGGATGAGGTCGCAGCGAACTGGATGAGGTCGCGGCGAACTGGAGGAGGTCGCGGCTGTCAGGAGCAGTCCACGGCAGAGGTCACAGCGGTTTGGAGCAGATCGCAGCGGACTGGGGCAGGCCGCTGAAAAACCTGTGGCGGACTGAAGAAGAGACCGCGAGGATGAAGAAGCCACGCAGCAAGAGAGAAAAGGAGCGCGCAACGGACAAGAGGAGAGTCCGCAGCGGGCAGGAGCAGTCCGCAAGAGACTGCGGATAGGGAGTCCGCGAGCAAAGAGGCTCGAGCGGACAGAAGCAGAGCGGGCTAGAGTGGAGCAGTCCGCGAGGATTAAGAGCAGCGGGCTAGAGAGGAGCAGTCCGCGAGCAAAGAGGCTCGAGCGGACACAAGCAGAGCGTGCAGCGGACAGGAAGGAACGCCCGGAGCGGATAGAAGAGGTGGGCCCCACGAGTCAGAGCAGAAGATGGCTATAAGAAGCCTGAGGAGGGTGGAACCACGGAGAGAGAGAGAAGAGAGGCGGATGCAGAGGGGCAGTCCGCAGGAGACCGGAGCGGACAGAGAGGCAGTCCGCAGGAGAGCGGAGCGGACAGAAAAGGCAGTCCGCAGGAAAGGCCGCAACTAGAGGGAACCTGGCTCTGATACCATGTTGAGAGTGCTCAAAGCTTGCATGTATTACTCAAGTAAGTAATTACAAGGAGAGAATACAAATATATAGGAGAGAGGAGAGAAGAATAAATCTTATACATGATGTGGGACTAAAGGAGGAGAAAGAAAACAAACAAAGAGGGTCATTAAATGGGCCTTTTACATGGGCTTTTCCAATAAGATCAAGTGCATAAAATCCCAATCAGGGTGGATTTTCATTATCGACAATTATAGTATCATCATCCGGGTGATCGGAGCCGTAGATGCTATCAACGATTTTTTTATAAACTCCTGTATTTTTATATACTTTCAGAGTTGTATTTTACTTTATTTGATGAATGAATGAAAGAACTGTATGGTGGAGCCCACTGTTGCATTGATCTAATTCTAAAAGTCTTTAATAGACTGTGCCGTGAGAATTGGATGTCGAGAATTTGGGCCGAAAACAATCAGTGGCTCGATCTTAAGAGAGAACGGCTCAATGAAAAAGTTGTGTGCTCACATCCCTTGGTTGTGTGGAAGCCACAGACTTCCCTAAAGCTAACCGGGACCAATTCACATTCCAGAACCACCTACATCCCTCGACGCCAGTCCCTACCAATGCAGCATCCTGCTACCTCCTACATTTACTGGAAAATTCCATAGCTGCCACTAGTTTTCTTTGCCCCTCCTGTCAGTCACCATTGCATGACCCGTCACTGTTCTCCAAGCCCATGCTTCTTTGAGCACCTGTTACGCATGCGTGTATTATTAGTATTGTTGTAATTCCTATTTTAAACAATATGCATTAGGGTTTATGTGAGCCCCCCTTCCTATATAAGGAGGTGGCATGGGGGTGCTATTTTTCATCTTTGGGTCATTAGGTTTGAGATCTCTCATTTGGAGAGTGGCTTCTAGGAGGAACCAACCTCATGAAGTTGGGCACGATCATACATCATGATTGTATCAAGTTTATTGTCTTTTGCAAGTGTTGATTTCCACTTCATAACATTTGGTCCGACCTGCCGCCATCCGGCCGCGGTCTCCGCCGCCCGAAGTATACACGCCTAAGCAGTCGTGCATCGCGCCCCCTTTCCACTCCTCCGTCGTACGCTCGACCCGACGCTCTTGTTCCCTTGTGTGTCGTACGCTCGACCCGACGCTCTTGTTCCTTTGTGTGTCGTCCGCATCGCCGCATCCTTTCGCGTGGCTCGTTCGCTTCTGCCATCGACTCGCCGACTCTAGACAAGGCTCCAATGGGCTTCCTGACTCCGCCTAAGGCTTCCGGTGTCCAGATCCCCTCTTCCAACTGGTCGTATCGCCATATATACAACCCCGACTGTCTCGCCTGCCCTAGACACTGCTCCAACGGGTTCGGTATTCCCGCCTAAGGCTTCCAGCGACTTCTGCTTTCCCTTTCCTCCACCCGATCGAGTGTATGCCCCCTCGACTGCGATAGATGGTCAACATCGAAGCAACACTGCCGCCCCAACCACCGATCCCACCATCCTTCGTCGTTTGGATAAACATGACGGTGTCATCGCCTCGTTGCAAGCCCTCATACTCCGCATGGATGCTAAGATCGACTCCCTCTTGGACGGTCACCCGACCACGTCCGCGACGTCCAACGCGGATTCGCCATCCCTCCCTGGAGCTCCCCCGGATCCATACCAAACCACCCCCCCCCCCCGGACGGAGGGTTCTCACAGGGGCCATGTTCCTTTGATGTTCTCTCATTCAACGACACCGATCCTATATGATGGATTGCCCAGACCGAACAGTTCTTCAATATTCAACAGATCGCTGAGGCACAGAAGATCAACACAACATTGATCGGCATGGAGGGCTCCGCTCTCCACTGGGTGCGTTGGCTACGTCAATCCCAACCGGCCATATCTTGGTCGGACCTTCAACAGGAGCTCATTCACAACAGGCTACTTGGGCTCCGCGGTGGAGCGACTCTGCGGCTTCCGTCAGACGGACTCCCTAGACGAGTACATCGATGAGTTTATTGCCCTCGCAACGATTGTTCCAGGCCTTACACCCGACCATTACTTGGCCTACTTCATGCATGACTCAACCCACATCCGAGCCCGCCTCCGCACCCTGCAATCGTTAACTATCCACCAAGCCATGAACCTCTCCCCACTGGTGGAAGCCGACTTCCTGGTGACGTCCGGGGATGACTTGGACGACCATATTTTCCTCCCTCGTCTAAACCTCCACCATCGCCACCTCCTTTACCTCGGCCAACCATTATGGGCTCACGCACCAACCGTCATATTCCTACTCACCTCCTGTCTAACCAAGAGTGCAATGACTTGCAGAGCAAGGGTCTGTGGTACCATTGTAGGCAACCCTACTCGCCTAATCATAATTGTCCTGTCAAGGAGTTTTGGGACCTCATCGGGGATGACTTGGACGAGATAGGCATGGCTGACTTCGACGCCCTTATGATCATGGATGTACCACCGGACGGAGCTCTAGGCACCTCTGTGACGGCCCGCCCGCGGGCACATCGCTACTAGATGACGGGCGGCATCTCGACCTTGGGGTCAAGGTCAATTTTCTACCGGGAAGAATTGTTACGCATGCGCGTATTATTAGTATTGTTATAATTTCTATATTCTATAATATGCATTATGGTTTATGTAAGTCCCCCTCACTATAAAAAGATGTGGCATGAGAGTGCTATTTTTCATCTTTAGATCATTAGGTTTGAGATCTCTCATTTGGAAAGGGGCTTCTAGGAGGAACCAGCCTCCTAAAGTTGGGCACGAGCATACCTCGTGATTGTATCAAGTTTATTGTCTTTTGCAAGTGTTGATTTCTTCTTCTTAACAGCACCACGGACCCCTACAAGCCTTAGCCTCATTTTCCATTCACATTCCTACCACTACCCAACCACTCCATGTACCCCTCCGTCAGTCATCACCTTCTCAACAACTGCAGCCCAATGCCAACTCTTCATGGTCACTCTGAAGTCTACACTCTACAGTAGCATTCCACAATAAACCTGGACCTCCTCTTCTTCCTGAACATCACTCGAGCCCCCTCCTCTCACCACGAGCACTTAGTTTATGTTGCAGGACGACGCGCAGGATTTGTGCGTCTGTTGGCTATTTCTAGGAAACCCTAAATGCATGCAATGAATAATTGTAATTTTGAGCGGGTGTTGCGTGAAATTTGAGAAATTAAGCAACTAAATTTTTGTAAAGCACAAAATTAATATTTTGTTTCAGATGAATTTTCTTGAAAAAAATAGTTCAATTCTAAATCTGGGGAATGAAGTTTGCAACTTTTCGTTTCGTTCTCTTTGTTGTAGCAAAACGAAAATCGTGAACTCCCAATACGTTTCCATTAGGAATTTTCGACATAGCGTTCACTGACAAAATTCGGGTGAAAATCCAGCAATGAATCTAAAATCCTAAGAGAAAATGTAGACACACGCAAAGGAGGGCGAAAAATCAAGTTACCCACGAAAAGAGGCGTATTTTCGTATTCAAATTCGATGGCGACCCCGCGAGAAACTCCTCGTCACCTTCGATCTCCTGCTCTGAGGTCGGCCTATATCGCACATGTGCACCACGGTAGCAATGCGCTCACTCACACAAGGTGGATCCAACGAAATCTCAAACACACCACGGTGTATGGAAGCCCCTAACAAAACAACCTAAAATTCACCTATTCTCACACAGTGGAACCAAGAAATCTCTAAGCACAAAGAGTTTGATTTTTTACTTCACTATTCATGGGCAGTGTTATGCCCCCACACCCGCTTGGGTTCTCGGGACATAAGTACTCACGACGGATCAAGGAGCGCGCTCAAGACAACGGGGCTGAACCATCCGGTTCAGCCCCCACACAATAAACCGGCCGGGATAGGGGCTGAACCACTCCGGTTCAGCCCCACTTGAGGGGGCCGGCCGGCCCCCTCTTTCCCCGGGTATTTATAGCCCGGGGATGCTTGGGATGATCATTCATGAACTATCAGGTATTCTCCTCCTCTACTCTCAAACCCTAACCCTAGTCTCTTCTTCTTCCCCTCTAGTTTCTCCTTTTTCCTCTCTACTTCTTGCTAGATCGTATCATTTGGTATCAGAGCAACTTTCCTGCGACCATGGTGACTCGCTCGGAGGCGGAAGCGTCACGATTGGCAACCCTAGAGGAGAACTACGTAGGGTTGGCGGATTCGGTGACGGCAATGGAAGCTCGCTTGAACACGTCCACAAAGAGCATGGAAGAACGCATGGATGGACGCATGGAGGAGATCAAGGCGCTGTTGATGCAGTCGTTGAAGGGAAAAGCGGTTCCGGGCAGCGATTCGGAGGCGGAGGCGTCGCAAAATGGCCAACCGGCAACCAATGGAGGGGCAGCCGGCTCCGGAAACCTGTTCCAGGGCGGGATCGGGACCGATCCGAGCCGCACGGAGCCCGCGGGCATCGGATCGGCCCCCGCCTGGACCGGAGCGCCGCCCAGCCAGGCGGGCTGGACAGGGGCGTCGGGGGGCGCTGACTACAGCCGCCCAGGGGGCAGCTATCTCCCCCGACACCCGCCGACCTGGGCCGCCCAACATCTGCCGCATCCGGGCGTGCCGGCTGGAAGCAGACCAGGCGGTCCTTCCGCCACCCAGGAGAGGGCCGCGGCAGAGCCCTGGCGGACCCGCGAGGCTCCAGCAGTGCCCTTGCGACCACCGGGGGCTGTCAACGCCAATTTCGGAGGAAGAATGGGCCTTCTACCGACGCCACAGCACGTGGGAGGGCCGATGAGGTTCGGCAACGGCGAAACATGGCACGAACAGCCTCCCCGACAAGGATTTCAAGGCGGAGGACAGCAATGGGGCGGCGGCCAAGGGGGAGCGAACTTCCATGACCATTACGGCCGACCACCACAGGGACCGGAGTTTAACGGGAGACACGGCGACATGCATCAACGACCCTACATGCCTCCGAAGAGAACTCGCATGAATTTCCCTAAATTCCGCGGCGGGGATGCGTTGGAGTGGGTGCAAAAGGCTGAGCTGTTTTTCACTTATCAGGAGATTCCAGATGACCAGTGGGTGCAGTTGGCGTCCTTCCATCTGGAAGACGACGCATACCAGTGGGCTCAGTGGTTCATACGGGCCTACGGATACGCAACATGGGCCAACTTTGTGGAAGGGTTCGTGGCACGTTTTGGGCCGTTGGAATACGAGGATGTGGACGCCACGCTACAGAAGCTTCGTCAGAAGGGTACAGTGATGGAGTACCGAGCGGACTTTGAGAAGCTAGCAAACCGGGTCAATTGGGAGGAGAAGACGCTCCTCAGTTGCTTCATATCCGGCCTGCGGGATCATTTGAGGGATGAGGTCCATGCGTACATGCCGCGCAGTCTTAGTCATGCCATCAGTCTGGCGCGCATACAGGAGGAGCGCTTCAACCGACAGAAGAATCGGGCTCCACCAAGAGCCCCACCCATCCCAGCGGCAGGTAGAAGGGAGCAGGCACCGGCGGCTCGACCGACAGTGACGCGACTCACCTGGCCTGAGCTACAGGCCAGAAAGGAGAAGGGATTGTGCTTCAACTGCGATGAGAAATACGCCCCGGGGCATCGCTGCCAAAAGGTGCAAGTCTTCATGCTGCGCGAGGAGGATGAGGAGGAGGACACCCCGGGCATCGAGGACGAGGAGGAGTTGGACTTGGCGGAGTTTGGAGTCTCGATTCAGGCCATGGAGGGGTGTATGGCCCCCCTCACTATGCGGATCAAGGGCAGGATTGGCAAACAAAGGGTAACCATCCTCATTGATAGTGGGAGCACCCACAATTTCATCAACCCGGAGGTGGCACTGAGGGCAGGGCACCCAGTAGACAAGAATGCGGCTTTCCAGGTCATGGTCGCGGATGGTAGCAAGCTGCGGTGCGAAGGGGCACTGAAGGGAGTGGAGATACATCTTACGGGATATGTGTGTAGCACCGATGTCTACCTCCTGCCGATTAAGGGGTCCGATATGGTCCTTGGGGTACAGTGGCTCCGCCAACTACGGCGGGTGACTACGGACTGGGACCGCATGACACTGGAGTTCACGCAGCAGGGGACCGATTACTGCTTACACGGTATACGATCCTCCCCCCTCAAGGAGATCTCACTACGAAGTCTGCTGAGACTGGAGGAGCAGGGGAGTATGATGGCCATGATACTCGGGGTGACGGCTGAGGGACCCGAAACACACGTGGAGTCGGACCAGTTGCAGCTTCTTTTAGCACAGTTCGAGGATGTCTTCCAGGAGCCACACACTCTTCCTTCGTCGCGCTTCCGGGATCACCAGATACAGCTGAAGACGGGGGTGGACCCTACCAATATCCGCCCCTACCGCTACCCGCACGTTCAGAAGGCAGAGATCGAACGCAGCGTACGGGAGATGCTGGCAACGGGCATCATTCGGCCCAGCACCAGCGCGTTCTCTTCTCCGATCATATTGGTCAAGAAAAAGGACGGTTCCTGGCGATTCTGCGTCGACTACCGGGGGCTGAATAGCTCCACCATCAAGGACAAGTTTCCCATTCCCATGATTGAAGAGCTGCTGGATGAGTTGCACGGCGCAAGTCTGTTCACCAAACTGGACCTTCGGTCCGGTTACCATCAAATTCGCATGAAGGGAGAGGATGTCCATAAAACGGCGTTCCGCACCCACGACGGGCACTATGAGTTCTTGGTGATGCCGTTCGGGTTGGCCAACGCCCCCTCCACCTTCCAGGCTGTGATGAACGAGATCTTCCGACCACTTCTGCGCCGGTATGTCCTGGTATTTTTTGATGATATACTAATCTATAGCAGGACTTGGGACGACCATTTGGAGCACGTGCGACATGTCCTCGCCACACTGCGGGAGCACCGCCTATACGCCAAACGGTCCAAGTGCTCGTTCGGGCAGAGCGAGGTCGAGTACCTGGGGCACCTAGTGTCCGCCCGTGGGGTCCAGGCCGACCCACAGAAGATTGCTAGTATGGTGTCTTGGCCCCAGCCCACGACAGTGCGAGCCTTGCGTGGCTTCCTCGGCTTGACGGGATACTACCGCCGTTTTGTGAAGGACTACGGCAAGATCGCTCGACCTCTTACCCAACTGTTACAGAAGGATGCCTTCCAGTGGAGCACCGAAGCAGATGAGGCCTTCCGGGCCTTGAAACAGGCCATGACTACTACACCGGTGTTAGCCCTGCCGGATTTCGCTAAAGAGTTCGTGGTTGAGACTGACGCGTCTGGCGTCGGCCTCGGGGCAGTTCTGATGCAGGAGGGTCGGCCGCTCGCATACTTCAGCAAGGCCTTGGCCCCTCGGACGTTGGGACTTTTGACGTACGAGAAAGAGATGTTGGCCATTATCCATGCAGTCGAAATGTGGCGGCCCTATCTTTTGGGACAGCACTTCCAGGTCCGTACCGACCATCAGAGTCTGAAGCACTTCCTCGAGCAGCGTTTAGCGTCCCCATTGCAGCAGAAGTGGTTAACCAAGCTGATGGGGTATGACTACGAGATTGTGTACCGACGGGGCCGAGATAATGTGGTTGCGGACGCCCTCTCCCGCCTACCTGAGAGCTCTCTCTCTCTCGTGTCGGGACCGGTCGTCACCACCTTGGACGAGATACAGGCAGAGGTACTCCAGGACCCCGAGTTATGCAACATTGTTGAGGCGCTACAGCAGGGTAAGGAGACGGAGCCGGGCTATCATCTTCAGGGCCAGCGGCTTTACTTTCAGGGCAGAGTGGTCATTCCATCCGCGTCGCCGTGGCGGACAACGATGATGCAGGAGTTTCATGCCTCTCCCACCGGCGGCCACGGGGGAATCCTGCGGACTCTTCAACGGCTTAGGGCCAATGTTTTCTGGAAGGGAATGCGGCGGGATGTGCAGCAATTTGTGCGGGAGTGTGAGGTCTGCCAGCGCCAGAAGTACGAGACCACATCACCAGCCGGGCTCCTCACTCCGCTAGAGATTCCGCACCAGGTTTGGGACACCATCTCCATGGACTTCATTGACGGACTGCCCAAGTCCCACGGCAAGACCGTCATTCTGGTGGTGGTAGACAAGCTCTCCAAGTATGGTCACTTCCTGCCTTTGAGCCATCCGTACACCGGGGAGACAGTTGCAGAGTTATTTGCGCGGGAGATTGTGCGCCTCCATGGACTTCCGCGCTCCATCATTTCCGACAGAGATCCGGTTTTTATCAGCAGTTTTTGGAAGGAACTCTTTCGGCTACAGGGTACCACGCTACGCATGAGCACCGCCCATCATCCTCAGACAGACGGACAGACGGAGGTCCTCAACAGGGGGGTGGAGACTTACTTGCGGTGTTTTGTGATGGATGAGCCGCGCACGTGGACTCGTTGGTTGCATTGGGCGGAGTACTGCTACAACACGTCTTTCCACACGGCTAGCAAGCTCACCCCATTCGAGGTGGTGTACGGCCGTCCTCCCCCTACTTTGAGTTCTTATGAACCCGCCAGCACCGCTCTTCCAGCCGTGGAACGGACACTTCAGGACCGGGATCGCACCTTAGCCGTACTTCGGGACAATCTGCGGGTCGCTCAGGACCGCATGAAGGCGCAGGCGGACAAACACCGCACCGACCGGGAATTCGCAGTGGGCGATGAGGTTTTCCTCAAGCTCCAACCTTACCGCCAGCTGTCTGTCTCTCGGAGGGTCAATCAGAAACTCGCCCCACGTTACTACGGGCCATTTCGCATCCTACGCCGGGTGGGCCCTGTCGCATATACCTTGGATCTTCCGGCGGGGTCTCGCATCCACCCGACATTCCATGTCTCTGTTTTAAAGAAAAAGCTCGGGGCTTCCGTTCAGGCCAGCCCTTTCCTACCCGAGGCAACCAGCACGGGTGAGTTGCGGCCATCCCCCGAAACTATTTTGCTCACCAAGTGGAAGAAGTCGGGCACGGAATACCGACCAGCAGTGCTTGTCAAATGGCAACAGATGGATGCAGCTCACAACTCCTGGGTTGACTTGCTAGAGTTCCGAGAGCGGTTTCCAGACTTCCACCTTGAGGACAAGCTGGTGCTTGATGGGGAGGGGAATGTTATGCCCCCACACCCGCTTGGGTTCTCGGGACATAAGTACTCACGACGGATCAAGGAGCGCGCTCAAGACAACGGGGCTGAACCATCCGGTTCAGCCCCCACACAATAAACCGGCCGGGATAGGGGCTGAACCACTCCGGTTCAGCCCCACTTGAGGGGGCCGGCCGGCCCCCTCTTTCCCCGGGTATTTATAGCCCGGGGATGCTTGGGATGATCATTCATGAACTATCAGGTATTCTCCTCCTCTACTCTCAAACCCTAACCCTAGTCTCTTCTTCTTCCCCTCTAGTTTCTCCTTTTTCCTCTCTACTTCTTGCTAGATCGTATCAGGCAGCACACTGCAACAACAGGAATTTTGTTAACAGGCTACAGTAGCACTCTAACCATAAAAATGATCACTATTCACGGAATAAACTATTAACATAGCACTGTTCATCTCCTCAAGATCAAAATAGTAGCAAACAACTAGTATTCTTCTCCTAATCTCACTCACATCATGGGTAAAATTTCCATACCCTAAACAGGAATCATAAACGCAAATAAAAATCTCAATACGTTCATCATTCACGAAAAAAACTAAGCAAACAAACAACCTTTTATATATGCTTCAGCCAAAACAAAACAAAAAACTAAAACTGAAAATAAACAGGGAACCGGCCATGGCTGCGCTCGACTCAGTGCGGAAACCGTCAGGAAGAGGGCGTCGTGGAGGCCCAAACTACCAGTGGTAGATGGTGGAGGCATTCGAGACTGGATTGTGCTCCGCAAAAGAGGGATGACAGTGTCGCTGGAGCTCGCATGAGATGGAACGATCGGGAAGATGAAGCCGGGCATTGGACCGACTTTAACCTCATCAAACAATGTTATATATCTAAACCAATATAAAGGAAATAATTTTGCTATGAATTTTAAACTCATTGAAGTCATTGTGACCGTCAGATATGCCCTGATATTTCATCAGCCGTATGATTAAACTGCACCCTCTCTCTCCACTTTTTCCTAGGTCTCCTAAACCTAGGAGGGGCGGCCTAAACCTATGTTAAAATTTTGGAGAGAATAATAAAAAAGGTCATCCAGCCCGCCGACCCGCCGGTTTGCATAGCCAACCCGATTAAGTCTTGCACGCTGTGTAGCCCTTATAGTATATGTCACTTTTTAAATTTTGAATGCAATGTTTTTAATTTATACCGGGATAGATGATTTCAACCCACAATGTGGGACTAAATTTGAGAACCTTTAATAACAAAATAAAAAACTAAGAGTCTCACTGGATGAGACTCGAACCACCAACCACCAACTTTACAGCCATGCGTCTTATCCACCAGATCATGAACACTTTGACATTTCATTTTTGTCGCAGTTTTTATATGTACTGTTACTAATGAAACTAAGCTGAAATTAATATATTATATATTAAATAGTTGTAGATAATCCAAAGATATTATATATGATATCATATATATTTTTATAAAATTATATTAGAACTTGTCGGGGGCGGACGAAGCACGCCGGGGGGCGGACGAAGTCCGCCGGGGGGCGGGTACTGTCGCGCTTGGCCGTAGGGGCGGAGTCCTGTGTCGGGCACTCGTGTGTATATATATATATATATATATATATATATATATATATATATATATATATATATATATATATATATATATATATACATACGAGTGACTGCACATGGGACCCCCATGCCCCGCGCGACAGTACCTGCCCCACGGAGGCGGGCTCCACCCGCCCCAGATCGGCGGGCTTCGCCCGTCCCCGACCGACCGACTTATTTAAATTTTTGTGCTTAATTTATTTTTTAAAGATTTTAATATTTTGTTTTTTTTCAAAATTATTTTATTTTTTTTTCTATTTTTTTTAATTGTTTGAACATTTTAAAATTTTAATTTTTTAAAAAAAAACTGAACGCGTGCTCCCGATTTTGCTCCACCGCCGACGGAGGAGGCTCCGGCAGCCTACCCGGAACCCATAAGCGGGGACACCGGACTCCGGCGTTCCCGCCGGTGAGTTCGTGACACAGCGGTAACGGGGGCACGACGCAGCAAGGGAAGCGGCGCGCGGAGACGGGCGAACCAGTTGATAAATGAGAGTTGGGGTGCGATGGAGGCGGTGAGGCCGGCGGTGGGGTTGCCGAGTGGAGCGGGGCGGGGCTGGCCGAATGCGAGAGAGAGAGCGGAGGAGAAATGGGCAACTAGGGCAACAGGAACAGTTGGGTTGGTTTCCCTTTTTTCTTAATTTCCAAATCACAATCCAAATCCAAAGCATACAAAAATATGTTATATATCTCCCTTATATAGGGAGAGATCCACAAGGCCGATCGGCCAAACAACACAATCAGACGTTACAAAATAAAATACATAAATAGATATTAGGCCCGTCAAGTGCCTCGTGGGCTCACGTCATCTCCTTCCCTTGCGCGCGCCTAGTATAGACGTGCGCGAAACGTCTTTCTTCAACCGAATCCGCTCCGTCTGTATCATTGTATCTATAAGTCAGCTCATTAATGAGAGTCTAGAGTATAGTGGTGACTATGTAGTTGTTGTTATACATACGTCTGGGGATACTATTAATGTTTAAGAAAACTTATTCGGGTATTCCTTCGCACTCATAACAAATATTTTGATATCTAGCCTAATGAACATTCTGATGAGTCACCTACTCTTGGAGACATTCCATATGCAATAGGGTCATGTCTTAGTGCTGATATTTGGGGTAGTCATTCAGGTGTCCTAATGAGCCTCCTGATGAGTCAACCATATGGGAGACACTCAACAGCCCATAAAGTTGTGCCTTAGTGTCGATGCCTCAAGTATTCATTTGTGTGTCCATCACACACTTGATGAATATTTTATGCCCCGCCCAATGAGCCTCCTGATAAGGTACCACTTATGAGAAACATTTGAGACACGATAAAATCGCGTCCCAACGAGTATCTTGTGCATATTCATCATGGGCATCATCTGCATGATTTGCATGGGATATTTGACGTAAGATGGAATTAAACAATGAAATATTTAAAACTTATGTGTATCCTTGCAAGGGAGAATAAAAGTTTGAATAAGGTGATCCGATGATGACAAGCACTTGACAAAAGAGGTTTACATTAGCGTTTGATATCCCTAAAATAATTTGTATTCACCATGCATTTGATGTAAAAGATTTAACTCTAGATAATTATCCATCTACTTACAAAGACCCTCAGCCTAATACGTGTAGGCTCAGGCGCTCAGCCACACCCTCACCCCAACCTCAGCCTCCCCCTTCAATCGCAACATATACTTTTCAAAGGGCTTTCAGCATCTACAACAAGACAACAACTTTATGATGACGGTATAGTTTGTTGGACTGAGAGAAACGACATGTGTCATATATTGTAGCCAAATATGTTCCTCGACACTTCTCCCGTCGAAGATGACAGCTTGCTACCTCCGGCATCTCCCAGCGCCCTTCCTCAATTTCTACTAGTTTCCCTTATCCCTCGCATGCGTCACCACACACCAGTTATTGTCCTCCAAGCCACCGTCTCTCCTACCACTACCAACCCATACAAGCCCCGACAAACTTCCCCTTCAAACTCCACCATGGCCCAACCACTCACTACACCCATCCTAGTCCATAGACGACTATCAAGTCACTCTCAAACCCACAACCTCCTTCCACAAGAAATCATGACATTCTCTCCTTCTGGAACACCGCCTGAGCCCACTCCTCCCACCACCAACACTTAGTATACCTCCTCCCCATCCCTATAGTCGGCCCCACATGACTTTGTTTCTTGTATTTCATTCCATCTTAACAATAGCTCTTGGTGAGTTTTTGTTTACATATATTTTCATTTTATTCACATTATTTAGGACATATTTACATCTATTTGGGCGAATATCAACTGATAGTTTTGCTCTTGAATATCGCAATTGCGTGGGTTAGCATTTAATTTCCTAACGCCTTCAATTGTGCGTGACTGTTATTAGTTAGTCTGATTAGAATTAATTGTATTAAATTGTGGTTGTTTCTCAAGTTTTAACTTCTTGTCATTTATTTCATTATATGTCAGATATTCACATGTTAACGTATTAGATGCATCACAGTAGTGCTAAGATATCATTATTTTAGATCATCAATTGTGTGCATGTCTGCATTCTCATACAAACTTAGTTCTATGTTGAATTGTTAGCATTGTGCGCTGTGAAGCTCAGACGGAAGGGGGAGATGTCCTTGAGGGATTGAAGGTGCGCAATGGGGATAGAATTGTGAGAACTGCCCCAGTTCAACTTAAGGCTCATTTTTCATTACCCAAAAGGATGTTCAGGCACATACAATAAGCCCAATATATAAGCCTTAACCATTAACCATAATCAAACTATTATAAATAATAACAGATGTGATACATGAAAACAAGGAAAATGCTAATTAGATAATTAAATTTCGTGCATCGATCCTCATTATGTGGCTTCTGGCACGCCCTTCGATCGCAGTGAATAGACCCTCCAAACTGGATTTGGAGTCTTGCCATAGGCCCCTCCATAACAATACTTCCCTTGGGAAATTTGTCATGTCCTTCAGACCAAATTTTGAAAATTGAAGTATGAAGTCATTGAGATCAACCCTAGTAACATATGTGACTAGATGATTTTTCCATTGTAGGAGAATTTGAGGAACTTAAGTGCCTCCATGGGGTTGTAACACAAGTTCCCAAGACGATCTATAGATCATCTGGAAAACGTAATTGATCACCAATTTGTCTAGAATCGAAGCTTTGGCGTTGTGATCATCGATCAACTGCTAAAGCTAAGGCACATGAAAAACTAGATGTGTGTAATTCTATGGTGGAAATTGAAGATGAAGGATATTGCTCCTACGTAGTCAGTAGTGGAAAAAGGCTCATAGTATCGGGTCAAAAGATTGGAAAGAATTCGTGTCGGTGATCTGGCAATGTAAGCAGAGCTTGAAGAACACTGTCTCCTGCATCTAATGGCACATGCCTGCAACGTTTGTTAGCATGTGTAGTCATTCGTTGCTGAGCGCAGCGAAGGTGAAATTTTAGTTGAAGCAAAATGTCAACATGATCCTAAACTTGTTAGGCCAAATAACATTCCTCAGGCACATAGTGAAGAAGGATTGGGGGAGGCCGCCCATAGATCACCTTAAATAGGATTGTATTAACTACAATATGGAAGGATGTGTTATATGAGAATTCAACTCATTCGAGCCAAGCGGCCCATTTACATGGTTGCTCTGACGTGAAACATAACAATTATGCCTCCAACCCCTCATTGAGGACGTCTATTTATCCATCGGTTTGCAAATGATAAGGTGGTGCCTTGTAGCTTGAATAAGGCCTTCCAGAAGCTACATATGAAGATGGAATCATAATCACTAATAATCAAGTAGAGAAACCCATGAAGGCGAATCACCCTATGTATGAATACGGTTGCAAATGTGATTGAGTGAAGCGGGAGAATAAAGTGAGTATGCTTTGAAAGAGGATCCGCCGCAATGAGGATACAATTACATGTTGACTCGGGGAAGCTTTATGATGAAATCCATGGGTATAACTTCATAATGCGCTCCAGGATAAGCATATTGTATTTCTTCCTACCTATGTTGTTAAAGGTGCGCCTAAGGCTGAAGCCTCACCAGGCTCATAGGTTTGCACCTTTTTTGCGCCTTTGGAGCAAAAAATGTGTGTCTGGGTGTGATTTCTATTGTAAATTTTCTTTTCAAAATAAAGAAAGAAATAATGTATGTATGTACTCACTAGTTTTTGCACGATTTAGTGTTTGTCAGACATAATCGAGCATTGAGACTTAGCTATGATTCAAGTGACCACATTAATTATATTTTTAAGAGACATTAAATGATAGTAATGAATGATTAATGAGTAGAATAGATGAAAAATCTGATCAAAAAAGTAAGTGATATTTGACGTTGATTATTTAAAATGAATGTGGTTATGTCTTGCCTTCGTTAGACGCGCGTCTACACCTTGAGCCTTGCACTTAGGCTCTAAGACCAATTTGCGTCTTAGTGCGGCTTGCGCCTTTAATAACTAAGCTTCCCACTCAATATGATCATAGGAAACAAGCTTCTAAGTCCACGAAGAGATAAATATCTTCTTTGTCGCTGCATTCTAGCATCTTCAATGAAGAACTTCTCACAAGATCGATACGAGGATTTCACCATAGAAAAGGCTTATGGTCCGTTCGGTTCATCGGGTTTGGACCCGTGGAAATGGTTTTGCGGATAAATAATTCTTTTTGGCCGTTCGATTCGTAGGAATTGCCGTAGTTTTTGGAATTCCTCAAAATCGTGGTTTTCAACTCCACGCATTCCCCGATTCTTGTCCTCGGCCCTAGGTTTTCACAGAACCATCCCGCGGCCTTGTTTGCGCGATGCTACTCCACTTCTCGTCACGCCAATCAGGAGATTCCTCTGTTGGGGAGCTTTCTTGGTTCTTTATTCCTCCTCGTCTTCCTCTTCATCTCCCTCCTCCTCATCTTCCTTATTTTTGTAGAGATTCTGTCGTATCTCTTCATCTTCCATTGTTTTTCTTTTCGCTCACCCACTTTAATTGGAGTGGTCCCTCCCAAAAAACCACGACATTGACTCTCAATTTCACTTTATCGACCTCCCATCAGAGGAAGTCGCCGGAAGCATCGCCAGATTCCCAATTTCACTTCTTCTTCCTACTTGTTCTCGTTTTTCCTGGAACTATAATTCCCAAATTCATTTGTTGAGTTCTGTTTCACTATTTCTGTGATTTTCTGCCATTATTTCTCTAAAATTGGATTTTGTTTGAGAATAACAATTTAATTTGAGGAAGTAATGCAGCCTGTTTAATTCTAAAATGAACATTTTTTACATATGTTATACCTATATATGAATTATTGGTTTGTTAATTTGGAGTATTTCTTGCCTTAACAGGCATTACAGTTTTGCTCCCTTGGTTAAACTTCTCATAGGTTGTAATCCATCGTAATAGTCAAACATGCTAATACTGTATATTTACTTTTTTTTATACTTCGAAACATAATTTTTTATTTCATGCAATTCTTGTGGATGAATTTTATCATGCATCCGAACAACAAAATTGTCCAATTTCAATTCCTGCACCTCAAAACTTTCCTGCAACCGAACAACATAATTGAAATTCAGCAAAACCAAAACATGTTGGTTTTGGTTTTTACTGAATTCCATTTCTTCAAAACCAAAACCCGCGATCCGAACGAACCCTTAGGATATTTTTCATTCAAGCTTCTGCTCTTTGTCAACTATTTTATAATCGTATTTTTTTATAGTTTTTTTCCTCCTCCTGTTTTGATGGGTTACTCTATCTCAATTTCTAGATAATCATGTCATCAGCAAATCTAGGGTTTATGGAGTTTTTAGCATTCTTCTTAGGAGTTTTGTTCTCCGGAGTCTGGTGGCATTTTGGCAAAGTGCACCCTCGAAATATAGGTTTTTGACAAAATGCATCCCGAAAGTTTAAAATTGGCAAAATGCACACCCCAAAATGATTTTTTTGGCAATGTGCACCATAGAGTGTACATTTTGGCCATTTTGTTTGCCTATTGAGGGTGCACTTTGCCAAAAAAATCCATTTTGGGGTGCATTTTGCCAATTTTAAAATTTCGGGATGCATTTTGCCAAAAGCCTATATTTTGAGGGTGCACTTTGCCAAAACGTCGGAGTCTGGTTTTTGTTCTCCGTACAAAACATAAATCGGCACTTTTACATTACTCTCACAGAAAGTAGTGTAATAGCACTGCAATTGTCAAAAATAAAGTGATTTTGGTAATTTGGAAGAAAATGTTAGTCTTGCGGTTTTCTCCTATTTGGTTTGTGGATAAAAAAAATTGTGCGGATAAAAGTTTCAAAAACAGTGATATGTGATTAGAAAAAAAAAGTGTGGATAGTCATTTTAAATGTGCACTTTACACACTAAATACTTTGATATTGAAATTTTGCACCCTAAACATTCTTTTTTAGGAGGGTTCAAAATGAAAAATTAAAGCATTTGAGGGGTGCAAAGTGTCAAAATTAAATTTTTCGGGCCCTTAATGCCAAATGTCCTCTCACATAACATGCAGAAATTTGCAAAAACAAATGCATTCAAGGAAAAGATGGCACCAGCACTCATAGGAGCTAATTCAAAGAGACAACAATAGGGTTCCATCCGAAAACAGATCAAACAAAATCAACTTTGGTGTAGAACAAACAGTAGCCTCTATCTTCTTCTAACATCCCAGCAGATAGTATTTCTCAGTCCCGATTTAAAATAAATTGGGCTTACTTCGGCATCTGATGATTGTGTAGCGGCGCAGATCATCCTCCTTTGTACGAGCATAACCTTCTCCCCTCTACTAGTAGATGTTCTCCAAGTAGGATGGCCGGATTTTGGTTTATGAAGCCATAGCGACGGTCTTAATGCTAGGCAAATCTCCGGGGAGTTACGGCGCACATTGAGAGCGGTAGAGACGAAGCTCCCCTGAAAGTATAAAGAAGGGTGAGCTAAGTGCGCTGAGATTGGAGAGTGTTCGTGCACAAATGGTTTGAAGGGACGACCTGAATCGCGTGAGCACAGAAGCAAGAAGCCATGATGGCGGCGGAGGAAGGTAGCAGAGAATGGATTTATGGAAGACGATGGGGGCGGGGTAGTTGGGTTTGGCCTTCTCCCCAAAAAGTTTATTTTGGAGCAGCCACCTCCCCCCTTCATTTCGAACACTTTGTTTCCCCCCGCCGAATCGACCCGCCACCGCCGTAACAAATGAAGCCTAAGTGCTCCATTTGGGGAGAGATATTTTGAGGTAAGAAAGGCCCGAAAGTGTCCTTTGGCCCGAAAATGTCCTTTGGGACACGTGGATGGTCACACACATCTCAAAGCAGACATATAACCGTTGAATGCCCGCACTTCACTTCCCCATTACCCAATATTTAGGCACTTGCACAGTGATGGTAATAGATCATCGTTTCAAAGCAAATATATAGTCTGTGATTTCAACTATGTAGATTATTTGTAAAAATATATGATTGTAATTATGTAATGCAACCCTATTGAAAAGTAACAATATTTCAGATCAATCATACGTGAAAATTCGTTTTTGCGAAAATATACGGCGGGATCTGGGGTCGTGCATGGTGATCCAAGGTGCGTTACACGCACTGCGTTTTTTTCGTTGCAATGAGTTTGGAAAAAAACATTATCATCTTAAAATGCATATTTGCCAAGACAATGATTATGATCGTCACCAAGAAAAAGAAAACTAGTTTTGAAAATAAAAGTGACGAAGTTCCTTGGGTGAGATCGGGCATTCAGGAATCACAATTCATAACCACTGTGTTCATGAGCGCCAGCATTTCATCAAAATTACCATAGATAAAGTATAGACTAAAAACTCATACCCCTGCCCTGTAAGTTTGCAAAATTACAAATTGCACCATTCTAATTTTTGAAATTACAACAATCGCCCCGCAGCTTTACATTTCATAACATCAATACACAAAAAGACGCCCTTACAAATTTACTGGAAGGAAGTCTTTTTGTGCATGAATGTTATGAAATGTAAGCATACAGAAGAAATTTTTGTAATTTCAAAATTTGAGGAGAACAACCTGTAATTATGAAAACTCCTAGAAGAAATTTGGGTAATTATTCATATATAAGCACCACTGAAAATAGTTAAAAGAAAAATAAATAAGAGCAAAATCGATCCTCCAGCTATCTTTTGTCATGAATTTGAGTTTATGATCAAACTCCTTTGCATGAAAGTCATAAATTTAATATTCAAGTAGGAAGTAAACTTCCTTCCCACAAAAGACCCACCAACCTGCATGACATTCCTAGAACTACCAAGAGAAGTCAACTGGCATAGTTCATAACATAATCCTCTTTAACACTAATATCATAGCATCATCTTCTTTCAATTTGTTAATCATCTGTACAAATAGCTACCAGCTACAAAAAAAGAAACATAACCCTTTCGTGTGTCAGTATAAGGCCACGGCATCACACCGGCGAGGAATTCGACGGTCGAGTTTGAGAGGGGCTGCTGCTTATCGAAACTGAATCACCGTCGAGAGGAAACAAAAAACTTCTCGGCTTTTCGTGCGGCAGTTTCTGGATTTCAATGGCATGCGGGTGATAAACAGCTTCGTTACCGTCTCCTTCAGCGGATTTGAGACCATTGAGAGCCCGCTTTGCGTAAATGGTGAAGGCAACGGTTAAGAGGACGGCGACCACGAAGGAGAATATGTTGTAAGCCATCTCCAGCGGTGTCATCCTGTAGCTTCCATATTTCATGTCAGCTAGAGTGCGTATCAACCGACCACTGTAGCAAGATTATGAAAAAAGAGGGGTTGGGATCAGTATAATTATCATTTTTCATGCAGGAAGAATTTTGATGCGTCACAGGCGTCACACCCGTCCGCCACCCTGGAGTTCCACCAGGGGGCCCACCTGCAGTCAGCACCAGGTGGCTTTCATCAGGGCTGCGGCCCGTACACCCCAACCAGCTCTCCGTCATGGAATCACCACCATGCGGCAGGTTGTTGAGGCCGGGGCTCGATCCCCAAACCTCCTAGATAAGAGGCATTCACCAGCGCTCTCATCACCAACTGAACCGCGGATCAGTTGGTGATGAGCATTCGCAGGAGAATGCTTTATCAAGGAGATCGGGGGATCGAGCACTGGCCTCAACAACCTATCGGCTCTGTTGTGGGGTCGGGGATGAGTTGGGTTGTACGGCCCGTGGGCCTGATAAAGCCGCCTGTTGCTGACTCCAGGTGGGCCCCTTGGTGGTGATGCCAAGGTGGCGGGCAGGTGGACTCCTGTCCCGCATCATAAAATCTCGCATCATAAAAGTGCACTTTTATGATGCAAGACAGGCATCAGCACACCTGCCAGCCACCCTGGCGCCAGGAGTCAGCACCTGCCCAGGGGTCCCACCGGGAGTCCACCCGATAGGCTTTATCAGGCCCGCGGGCCGTACACCCCAACCCATCCCCGGTCCCACCGAATCAGTTGGTGATGAGCATTCGCAGGAGAATGCTTTATCAAGGAGGTCGGGGGATCGAGCCCTGGCTCTGTTGTGGGGCTCTATCCCCCGACCTCCTTGATAAAGCATTCTCCTGCGAATGCTCATCACCAACTGATTCGGTGGGACCGGGGATGGGTTGGGGTGTACGGCCCGCGGGCCTGATAAAGCCTATCGGGTGGACTCCCAGTGGGACTCCTGGGCAGGTGTCGACTCCTGGCGCCAGGGTGGCAGGCAGGTGCTGGGCAGGTGCCAACTCCTGCACTTTTATGATGCAGGACAGGCATCAGCACCTGCCTGCCACCCTGGCGCCAGGAGTCGGCACCTGCCCAGGGGTCCCACCGGGAGTCCACCTGATAGGCTTTATCAGGCCCGCGGGTCGTACACCCCAACCCATCCCCGGCCCCACAACAGAGCCGATAGGTTGTTGAGTCCAGGGCTCGATCCCCCGACCTCCTTGATTAAGCATTCTCCTGCGAATGCTCATCACCAACTGATCCGCGATTGCTGCTTACGTTTTTGGATTTTCCTGAACTTACTATGCTTTCAATTTTCACTCTGCTCATATCACACTTTCACTGTTTCAATTTACTTCTTTTATTGCCTATCTTATTTGTAATTTTCATTCATTTTTAAAAACAATTAATGTTTTCTCTTATAGTTTAGTGCCTAGGTATATCAGCAAGGCCTAAGTATATCATTTCTTCTCTTATGATAACCTGATATGTTTTTTATTTACTTCTTTGCTTGGCTAACTTAGTTGTAAATTCCATTCAGGTTCTTTATGTTCCTAAGTATATCATGCTTGATGCTTTTATAAATCTTGCAGTTTGCACTGCAGCAAACGGCAGCGCAGTTTGCACTGCAGCAAACGGCAGCGCAGTTTGCACTGCAGCAAACGGCAGCGCAGTTTGCACTGCAGCAAACGGCAGCGCAGTTTGCACTGCAGCAAACGGCAGCGCAGTTTGCACTGCAGCAAACGGCAGTGCAATGCAAACTTCAGTGCAGCAAACTGCGTTGTTGTGCAAACTGCGTTGTTGTGCAAACTGCGTTGTTGTGCAAACTGCGTTGTTGTGCAAACTGCGTTGTTGTGCAAACTGCACGCAGGTGCTTTCCCCAAAAACCCCCGGCCGGCCGGCCGCCTACTTCCTCTGCAAGCAACAGCTTGCTCCCTCTTCTCCACCGCTTCCGTTGTTAGCCCCACGCCTCCCCGCTGCTTCAAGTGACACCCCGACACTTTGACGCACAGGCCTCGCCGCTCTTCGCTGTTTTTGTGGATATGTGCTCGCTGTTCTCTCTTCATTCCAAGCCATCTTTTTCTTCTTCGCAATACCATTTCCTCTCTCACTCTCCTCGTTCCTTGCTGCTTGCTAAACCCTACTCGGCCGCCGCTCCAATCGCTCCAAAGTACTGCCTTTCTTCTTTTCAGGGCTTCGCATCTCCGCTATGGGCATTTCTGTTCATGCAATTCCTCTCCTCCCCGTCTCCTTCATCTTTCAGTTCATCGGCGGCAATTTTTTGGTACGGGTTTTTCCGTTCGCCGGTTTGGGAGGGGCGCCGGGAATTTGAGAGCCAGCCGGAGGGAATCTCCTTACGAGGTATTGGGCGTCCCCAACTCCGTTAGCCCGGAGGAAATCAAGAAGGCGTACAGGAAACTCGCCCTAAAATACCATCTGGACGTTAATAAGGAGGTAAGTTGCTGAATGAATGAATAATTTCTCTCGGATTTTCGCCTGTGGGCATGATTACGCTTTCTTCTTCTATCAAAATTAATAATTATTATTTTTATTTTGATGATTTGCTTCTGTCATTGTGGAATCTTAATTTTGAAACAGCCCGACGCTCAAGAGAAGTTCATGCGGATAAAGCATGCATATAATACCCTGTTGAGTTCTGGACTTCAATCCAAATTTGGTTTTGGCAATGATGCTTCCCGTTATTCTAGAACTAACTGGGAAAATCGAGGAGGCCAAGCTTCCCAAGAAGAAGACTTTTATGGGCTTTCTGATCCCGCGCATCACGTCTTTGATCGCCGGCCTCATCTCCCTCTCCGACTCCAAGCACTCAAGCGCCAGTCCTGCACATAGCGAGAGGCTTCAACTTCTGATTTCGGTTGCCTGCACCGCCTCTGATTTGCCTTGCAAGATCGGTGCCACTGATTTCTAGCTCATCTCATCGCTCCAGGTATGAAACACCTTCGACATCCTCGGCGATCTGTGCTTCCTATTCTCAGATACTTCGCGCAATTTTATGGTAGGGTAAATCTCATCAAATCGCCGACATATTTTTGTCTTCCTAAACCTCCTCCGCATCTTCTTCCTTCTCCGGGTCGCCGGCCGCTCCTGCTTGAGCCCACTGAATTTCTCATCAGTTTAGGCCGCCGAACTCTTTCACCCTATCTAGGTCGTCATTTTCAGGTGACATTCACTAAGATTAAACAGTTTTTTTGTTGAAAGTTTCTCAACATTTATGGTAAAATTAAGGTCCGTGGATTTTGTTATTGCTTTTGTTGGACTGTTTATGCTCATTCCCGAGAGTGAGATGCAGCAAGTGCTAAATCAGAACTGTTGTTTGCGTCTTTCTCATCGAAATCCACCTCCTCGCCTCCAAAGTTGTTTGATAAGTTTTTGAAACTCATTTGTTCTTGCTTTAAATAAACTTTATTTTAGGTCATCTATTGGTATTCTGATTTACTCCAAATTGTCTATGCTCACATAATATTATCTGTATATATTATGAAATCTCATTTCGTTGTCTTCTTGATGATTGGATATACTTGATAAAATGTTAAAATATAGTTGTTTTTCTAATCAAACTTGATGTTTCTCTAGGGCCAGTTAGTTACAGGATCTCCCACGTACAATTTTTTTAAAAACTTCGCTATCTCACGGTTCCTACATGTAGGACTCTAGGCTTTATTTTGGATGATTATAAGGGTGTACGAAGGGTTTCGATTACAAAACTGCGACATTTTGAGCTAACAAAGTTTGTTGTGAAATGAACCTACGCGTCCTATTGTTGTTTTCATTGGTGAAATGAACCTACGCGTGTCAACCCGACTAAGATAGCTGCGCGTGCGAACCTTATTAGTTACCACATTAGATGTAATTGTCTTTAGTTTTCTCACGTGTATTTTTTATTGAACATTTCACTATGTATTACAACATTAGTTTATCCACATTTGACATTTTAGTATGTTCAATTGAATATGTCTAAGAGTTTTGGATACCATGATCTATTTATTCAATGTCCGCCGAGCACTTTCACCCTATCTAGGTCCGTGGATTTTGTTACTGTTTTAGTTGGACTGTTTATGCTCATTCCCGAGAGTGAGATGCAGCAAGTGCTAAATCGGAACTGTTGTTTTTGTCTTTCTCATCGAAATCCACCTCCTCGCCTCCAGAGTTGTTTGATAAGTTTTTGAAACTCATTTGTCCTTGCTTTTAATAAACTTTATTTTAGGTCATCTATTGGTATTCTGCTTTGCTCCAAATTGTCTATGCCCACATTATTATGAAATCTCATTCCGATGTCTTCTTGATGATTGGATATATTATGAAATCTATTGGTATTCTGATTTGCTCCAAATTGTCTACGCCCACATAACACGTTGACATGCATATCAGGAGCCACATAAAGGCATAAAGTGCTCACCTTGCTTTAGGGGCTGAAGAATTCATGGACTGCTGGCAAGGGAAGCAGCAGGGGCGAAACCCGTGCGCAGGCGGGCGAAGCCCGCCTGTTGCGGTCGAAGGCCGCCCGAGAGCATCGAGCACGGGCGTAGCCCGTGCGAAGATGCTCGTATTATGAAAGTGAACTTACTCATTATAAGTTTGAATTTTGTAATGGAAAATATATTATGTGACCGTTCAGTTGAAAAGAATTAGTATCAGATATAGGCTCCGTTTGGCGCGGTGTTTTTGCTCCAATGAGTTTGGACAAAAGTGTCACCGTCATAGAATGAATTTTTGGCATGATAACATTCATGACTGCCATCAAGAAAAGAAAACTAGTTTGAACATAAAAATTGATAAAGTTCCTAGGTGAGGTCGGGGAGTTCACAAGCGACGGTTCATAACCACCGCGTTCACGACCGTCATAGCAGTGCCAAACGGAGTGAGCAAGAATTGGAATTGGTCTACAATTCAATTTTGTTGCTTCATTATACAGTAGAACTCAGTATTCTTAATTGGAATTGTTAATTCTATTGTCAGCAGTATAAAAGAATTCAATCACCGGAATTGAAATTAAACAATAAAACTATACCGATTGATTTATATTACAGAAAATAATAAATTTTGAATTCACTCATTTTATTCATAAAGTAGAATTACCAATTAAGACTGCGAAATTGGAAAAATACATATCAACAATTCTAATTCCAATTCCTTCAAACCGAACGAACCCTGACATCAAATAACATGGAGAAAAAATCGATCAGAACTCAAATTTGATATCACGCTGCCTTTTGCTTCCACATCCCCTCACAATTGACTTGATGTTGTCATATTACTTGATTTCACCCTTGGATGACAGGATATAATGGTGTTTGGAGAGAGAATTGTGCGAGAGAGAGAGAGAGAGGTGGAGAATACAATAAGAGAAAGAGATCCATATGAACTATAGAGAGAGCTAAAAAACGGGTATTCTATCTGAAGCAGGACGACCCGATGTGAAACTAAATGTACCGCTACGCTAATGCAACCGTACGTGAATGCGCAAGGTGAATGTGAATGAGCCCAATGTAGTTTATGTATGCATGTTTTAAAAAATAGCCCGGAATTAAGCATTAGCAATGAAATTACAGACGGCTAGCAAATCAACACAGTGTGCACAATAATTTTCACACGTGTAAGCAAATAATCACGCTCGTTGTCACAAGAAGTGCTTTTCACTATAACTAGGACGAATAAAAATTATAGACTTAAAGAAATGAAATGAAATCACCAACAATTTCAATAACCGAACATATATACCGTGTCCGTACAATATTCAACACAAAATAAAACAACACAAAACGTAAATGATACCCCACGCAAGAATCCGCCAGCGAAAACTTGGCGGCGAACAATTGCCATAGGTTCAGGTCGGCCAAGACATCAGCTTCCGTGGTTGGGGACGAGGGAGGAGTGGATCCACGTGACGAAGGATTGTTGAGTTGAATCAGAGGGGAGAGCTTGTTGATAGAGATATACTGGGTTTTCAGAAGATAAGAAGGATTTCAATTAATTGGGGTATGAACTTCTAGAAAGGGGATATTGGTGTAACAGAAGAAGAAAGGAGATGTGTTGTAACAGTGGACGGAAAACATGAGAAATATTTTATGTAGTTCATGACAGGAAGGACGAGGGAGGTTGAAATATGAGGGCTAGACGGCTTTCATGTAAGAGACAGCAGAGGGTGAGGAAGCGAAATAGGGTGGGGGTGGGATGATGCGGCTGGAATGTATCGACCCGTCGAGGAAGAAGGCTGTGAGGGCTTGAGCGGCGGTTTTCGTTGTTGGAGGAAACAACGGCTAAATGGGCGGGGTCCGTGACTTGCGGTGGTTGTCGTCGAAGGAGGAAAATAGCCGCTAAAAAGAGCGGGGCCTTGGAATGCATCGAGCGGCCTGGAAGAGGAAGAAATGGCTCGCCGATCCTAGCAGTTCTAGATGAAGATGATGAACAGGAAGATAGGGTTTCAGGGATCGTGTGATGGGGAAGATGAACAGTCGCAAGATGACGGTTTTCTTCTTCAGAATAGGGAAATCATGGGTTAGGGAAGTTCACGGGCAGTTTTCTGCAAATGAAATAAAGTTGTGGGTTGAAGGTTTCATGTGAATAGGGAAGAGGATCAGTGAAATTAAAGAAAGAAATAACTAAAATAGATAATTATGAAGCTTCACACAACGGGCTCGTGGCGTCGCACCACGAATGATTGTCGAAATCTGGAATCTCGGGGGTGTGGGGGGGGGGGGGGGGGACCAAGTGTGAACGGTCATGATCGTCCGTTAAGCCCGGTGTTTAAAACAATATAAATATAACTCCAAAAAATATAAAAAACATATAAAATGAAAACGGACGCTCTGAGCGCGCTCGCGGTCTCTGATCGCCGATCCGATCAACGAATCAACGGCATATCTGCAAAAGTGGGTCCCGCCATGTGGTGGCTCGATCTCCTCCGATCATGAACATGTGGTCGATCCCCATCAATTCCCCTCAACAGAAAAATATTCATCTCCGGGGAATGAAGATGAATATGTTGTAGTCGAACACCGGGAGTAAGTCCAACAAGCTGTCGGTGATAGATATCCAAGCAGTGTTTTAAATGTCGGCCGACATGTCCGACATCTCGGCCGACATGTCCGACATCTCGGCCGACATGTCCGACATCTCGGCCGACATGTCTGATTTCAAGTAAAACCGATATGCTTTTTCAGTTTAAGCAAAAATTTTCGTTTTTATTAAATTCGGCCGAAATTTTGGTCAAAACCCGAAATTTCGGCCGAATCCGAGTAATAAAATGTCGGCCAACATTTTATTATTTCGTTTTTTTATTTCCTATAAAACTGACCGAGTCGTGCCTCGTGCCCTAAAAATCGTCAATCCGGCGCTGAGGAGAGAATGAAAGTCGCCCCTCCCTCCACCTCTGTCGTCGGCCACTTCCTGCTCCTCCCTCCTCCGTTAGCGGTGAGCAGCGATCGAAGCCCTGCTCCTTCCTCCTCCTCTATCGGCGGTGAGCAGTGAACGAAGCCACTTTCGGCTCCTCCCCCCTCCTCCTCCTACTCCTCCGTCGGCAGTGAGCAGTGAACGAAGCCACTTCCTACTCCTCCTTCGTCGGCGGTAAGCTTCTTTTTTGGTTTCTTATTGAGTTTTCATTCGCTGATATTTTGCCCTAAACTTTCGCTCGAGTTCTTGTGCAGTGCAGCCATGAGCTGAGAACGAAGTTCGCTCCTCCCTCCTCTGTCGACGGCCACTTACTGCTCCTCCCTCCCTCCTCCATCGGAAGTGAACAAAGCCACTTCCTGCTCCTCCCTCCTCTGTCGAAGCCACTTTCTGCTCCTCCCTCCTCCTCCTCCGTCGGCCGTAAGCACCCAGTTCTTGATTCTCTCTTAACTCTTAAATGTCTTCTTCTTCCCTCCCTCTTTCTCATGTCATTGTCCTATAGTCTTGCTTGTTTGGAGCCTAGATAATCGCTTTGTTCTTGTTTTACTGTTTTATGAGCATTATTGTTGACATGCTTACAATAGTTAGATGAGTATCTTAGTGTTGTAACTGTTACACTTACATGTTCTAAGTTGCACTATTCTTGAATTTAGGTCGGCCATATGTCCCATGTCAAATTGTTACTACATTAATGATTGTTTAGAAGCTATGTATTTTGTGATATTATCGTGTTGGTTTTCTTATACTTAATCTAGTATTGCATATTTTTCGTTGTTTTTCACTCTAGTATTGTTATTGAAGTGTTCTAATTATTTTTGGTTGGAAGTTTTATCGAGTGCAAGCTCTCTTTTTTCTTCAATAATTTTAATGACTTATTGAATTATGTCTGAGAATTCAAAATTTAATTTGATTATGCTGATCATCGAAGTTTCTAAGCATGAAATTGCTTGGGTTTTAAAGTATAACATCTAAACCCTTTATACTAATTTGGATAGGAAGAAAAATTCTTCTGAAACATGAAATAATCCTTCATGATGATTGTCACTTGTATATATTGGTTTCTTCTGAAACATGAAGTGCTTATAGATGTCCATTCTAGTGTGTACTACAAGTCTACAAAGATTCTGTGAGAATTTAAAATATAAAAAAATTATTATTCCCAAAAAGGTGTTAAAGACATGTCATTTATCATTGTTTGTCAATATAAATAATAAAAAAGAACTTATAAAACAAATAATAATATATTATGTTCGATACAGATACTAATAATTTTGAAATCCGACATTTTCAAATGTCTCTGACATGTCTCCGACATTCGACATCCAACATCCGACATTTAAAAACTCAATCTGATATGTACCCGACATCCGACATTTAAAACATTGTATCCAAGCATCATCAAAGGTGTAGCAGTGGTGTCCACTCCAAAGCACCAAGTAATGAGAAGAAAGACCGTCTGTAGTAGTGGTGCACTCGTCACAATATCACTCATGCTCTCAACTCTCAACTCTCGTGCTGGTGGATCAAGAAAATCCAGTAGAATCATAGGAGGTGCGGGCAAATCCGTGGGTGCTCATCAAAGGTAAACATGGGAAGTGTGAAACTGTAACGGGAAGGGTGTCAAAAGAAACTCAAGGTATGGGTCCCTGAGAGTGTCAAAGAAGTTGGAGGTCTGTTATGTCCGGTGTCCAAAAAATATATAAATACAACTCCAAAAAATATATAAATACAAGTACAATGAAAACGGACGCTCCGGACGCACCCGGGATCTTTGATCGTCGATCCGATAAACGAATCAACGACAAATCTGCAAAAGCGGGTCCCACCGTAGGGTGGCTCGATCTACTCTGATCACGAACATGCGGTCGATCCCCGTCACTATTGCTTATGTACTTTGAGGAGAGAGAATTTTTATTCAAATTGATTCCATAATTGGAATAATTCAAACACATTCATTTAAACCTCTATTCAAAAGGATTAAAAACCAAACTATTATAAATTTTGGATTAGATAAAAAATGAGGAGCCTCGTGCACAAAACCTACCCACGCCAACGAGTATCCGAGAAGGGTCCCACACAAGGATGAAATGTGGGCAAACTTTACCGTGCATTTTTGCAAGAGAGTAGACTTCCATGAATCAAACCCGTGACCTCAAGGTCACACGGTAACATTTTAACCGGTGTGCCAAGGCCTAAAGTTACAGCTAATTTAAAAAAGAAATCCAAAAACCTAAATACCTTAACAAGAAGTAAAATTCTCAAAACAACATAAATATTAGAATAATCTAAAATCAATCTAGGATAATGTCAATGCTTGTGTTGTATATTAGAGCTCAAAATAACCATAGTTGCATGACTAGAGCTGAAATAACTATAGAGGAATAATTATGAAAAACTATCCTATGACTTTGCATAATAACAGGGAGCTGCACCCTAACTTCTAAAATTATCAAAACCTCAGAGATTTTGATAATCTTAAAAGTTAGAGGGAGATCACTGTAATTATGCAATATTTGAGGGCTGGTTACGGTAAAAGTTTAACTGCAGAGAAAAAACAACTAACCTATAGATGTAGATAAATGCTTCAGGTATCATCCCAGCTATGGAACCACAAAGATAAGGTCCAAACCCCATATCGGTAACCACTACACCATAGTTGAAGATCGTGTACGGAAAAGGTGAGATTCTGAAAAGTGCAACAACTCGAAATTGTTGGAACCAGCTCCCTTGCCCGGCTAACCTTAATATAGATGCCTCCCGAGGCCATCTCTTCAGCCATGCCTGTGTTCCAATAAAACATTTTGCTCGTTATTCTTCATGCAAAACATTTTGCGGGGGAAGAGAGCAAAAAGTACTCACATGTAGTCGGCCTCGGAATAAAGAGCCAAACAAATATGGTAAAACCATGCCGATGGTAGTTCCGGCCATGATTATTAAAAAACCGTACCCGTAGCCAAAGATCATTCCTGCAAGCCACATGGAGGGGCCCGAAGGGAGGAAGATAAGTGGAAAAAGAGCCATGGAAGCGACTAGGATAAGTGCGAGAACTGGCCGCCCAAATGCAGTTGCTTCCCATTTCATCATTGGAATAAGAACCTGCAATATAGTTTTACTGCATAAATCAGCCAATGATGGTTAAATGCCATACTGTGGTTGACTCGTCATCTTTTAAAAATTGTTTGGACAGTAAGTAATGATATTTTGAAATTTATACATAGCGGATGACTCTTTAGACGTCAATGTGTCACCACAGTCTGAAACTTCACTTAAGCACAAAATGGAGTTTTTGGCTTGTCTCACCGCCCAATCTCCAAAATGGGTGTTACCAAAACACTTCAATCTTTTGGGTGAGGTGAATTTAAAACGCCACCATAGATAAATGAAATATTAAACAGAGCGCGAATAGTCTAACCTCATTGATCATGTCAGAGAAGTGATGGCAACAAGAAAAGGAATATATGAGACCGAGAGTCTCCACAAAAAGATATGAGACCGGGAGTCCTCGCATGCCAAAATTTAAATTGTAATACTTGTTAACTGAATCCCATTGAATGGCTATTTAAATAGAAATCTAAAAAAAATATACCCCTAACTAGAATTAAAGCATACAATGACTATTGATATCATAGGATCAAAAGGTATAAGCCCAAAACATACGGCGTTTGAGCCGGATCGGTATGAAACTGTGTTACTAAACACAATGGTGGAAGTTTATCTACGTTTGGAACTCACACGGCAACTTTTTTGGCTCAAATTTCATTTTTTGGGATCAAGGTGCTCATGACCTCTAAAGCTTAACTATACCTACATGATTGCGGTGGCATTTTGGCATAACAAGTTGTTTTTTAATAATAGTGAGTGACTATACCTATTCAAACAATATGTGTCTTTTCATTATTAGGTCCAACACCTTAATTACATATATAGTCTATAACAATGTATCAAGAAGAAATCAATTTAATAAAGGAATGTGAACAATTGATACCAAAGAAATGGCAAAAACCTCTTTCGAACACGAGATCCGAAAAATTTAAAAATCTATAAGCCGGTGATCGTACCTTCTCAAAAGCAAAAGGAACACCCCATTTCACAAGAATGAACAAAAGTATTATCAGAAGTAAGCTGCAAATGAAAGCCTTCAGCCACCACATAACTAAACTGTGTTTTGTAGTTTCAGGGGGTGATGTTGCTGCATTGGTATAATCAGTACTGGCCTCTTCAGGTCCGACTAGCCTAGCATGCTCATTATCTTCTCTTAAATGGTGTCCAATGCTTTCACTATTTATTTTTGAGTGTTTAGGTGAATTGACCATCTTTAAAGATAAATCTGCAGTAAGAAAGTTGAATGAAAACAGAAGAACCAATAGCAGAATTTTAATGAAGTTAAATTGAATTCCTGTAACAAATGCAGTAAAAAGTTTAGAATGGAAACAAATGATTTAGAAAGTAATTTTTTGGGGAATTAAAACTACCTTGGACATTTATAAGTAAAATATCACAGTGCCCGCAGTTGAAGTGAGAATTGTATTTTACAATTTCATTTCACAGAAGAATGCCAGGTGAGGCCACATATTCAGAAATTACCAACATACAAAAATACACATTAACTGTACGGAATTACTGTGGAAAACATTTGTGGTTAGAAACTGTTTTGCTGAAATTATTAGGTAATCCAATTTCCTATATGCTGTGTCATTATTTTAATTACAAAAAAATCCCGATTTGAATAATGGGGATTCTGAGAATACTAATAATATTAGAAGTAATATAAAATTTTTTAAATTGTCATATTTTATAAGGTAATCAGTTCATTTTATTAGTTGATTAGAAAACATTAAATATTGAAAGTCATGTTTCACACACACACAAGCAGTGGGGCGGGGGGGACCGACCATTAATGATGCATGGATGACACCGCAGGAACTCGACTTACATGTCTTTGGGCTTCATAAGGAGTATAATCATCTTCATTCAATGGAAATGAATGCTCTCAAGTCGGGGGGAATTGATGGGGATCACATTCACGGGCGAGCCGACCCTTATCTAAACCCGTCAAAATCTATTTGCACGGGAGGCAGAGTTAGGAACGTCGGATGGACGATCTGAGTCCATGGTCACGTTCAGCCCGACAACGCCATTTTTATGTATTTTTTATATTTTATTTCATGTAAAATTAGTGGATTTATGTTCTGGACGGCTTGACCGTCTGTAGTGAGTTCGACGTCTATAAATAGAGGTTTAGAGGCTGATTTTTCAGGTATCGCAAATTTTGGACTAAGATTTCAGGCTCCCGTGGTCATGTTACGGTGTCAATTTTGTAGATCCTTCATCCTTGGTGTCGAAGCCAAGATAACTACTTTTCAAAACCCCTACCACTAAACATAACTGGCGCACCACTCAATAACCACCCATTAATGGCCCAAAAATTGCTAGTAACCACTATTTTCCCCTATTTTTATAAATACCCATTTTCCCAACCCAAACCCATAGAACCACCTAATAACTATCTCCATTTCCATATAACTACCATATATCAACCTTTCCCCACTCATGACCACTTAATTTCCAATCACTGCTCCCCCCCCCCCCCCCCCCCCCCACACACACATTCAATCAACTGCCCATTAAGAGATATTAATAGCCCAATTCACACCTTAACCACCTAGACAAACACCCAAATTAGCCAACCCAGCCTCCGTCCCACTCCTGAACCTCATGCTAGCCCTCCCTTTGCCATAATCAGTCATATACCCTTCCATGCTTCATGTTTCTCCTTGATGGAAGGAGATTAACGATTCCCTAAACCCCTGCTTGAATCCAGAGCAACAAAAACCCTCCTAAAACTCCCTGTAATTTTCAGATCCCTGCCAACCAGCTTTAGCCAGCCCTGTCCTTGCCAGAACTGTCCTCCAAGCAATTCTCCCTAACCCATTAGGCACATACATGCCTGAGTCTTCCGAGTGCTACAAAACTCCAACAAGCAGTGAAGATTAGCACAGAACTGCATTTAATCTGCTGTTCAGTCATAGAAACCAGCAATTATTCCACCCCGGGTCTCCTATTTCTCATGTAAGTTCAAGTCGTTTTCACTCATTGTAGTTTAATTGGTGAACAATCATATCATTTTGGATGTTAATTTGTATATATTTACCCATGACGACCTATTTTCCTGATTTATTTGCTTATCACGTAATTGAAGCATTGTTTCTCTTTAAATTTAACTTGATCTAGCGTGTTTCTCTTTAAATTTAACTTGATCTAGCTTGTTTCTCTTTAAATTTAACTTGATCTAGCTTGTTTCTCTTTAAATTTAACTTGATCCAGCTTGTTTCTCTTTAAACTTGACTTGATCTAGCTTGTTTCTCTAACGTTTAATATTAAATCATTAAATGTGACTTGTTATGGACGTTATTACTACTTTTAGCACTTATCATGATTGTTTGTTGGACAACTGTTTGTGCATTGCATCATTATTTGGTTTTTCCCTCAACACTAACACTAAATCATCAGAGTTCATTAGGGCTCGAATGCACACCACATCCCTATTCTCGCCCTTCATTGATTCCCCAGTGCCCCGGTGCGACATTATATCCATCACTCGCCATCATTGTGAATTTTTTTAGTAGAATGCAAAATTTAATTGAAATCAAGAGAAGAGCGCATTTAAAAAAATACAAAACACATAAATTAAACACGCTTTTAAAATATTGTAACAAAGAGAGGGTAAAATCGGAAAGATAAATGCTTCACCAAATATATATATATATATGGGGAGTGATCTAGTACGGGCGAGTGTATGTGCGCGTGCGGGCACACATACACCAGCGGCAGCCGGCGTAAACACTCCTCTCCCATTTCATGGAACGCCCTCGATGAAGTCCCCCCGACCTCTCCTCTCCCATTTCATGGAACCCAACATACACCAGCGGCGGTCGGTGGGCTCAGCGGTGACATCCATCGAGGGAAGAAGATACTTAGCGGCAACATCCACCGAGGGAAGAAGATACTCGGCGGCGGCCGGCGGGAGAAGAACAGCCTTCCAATTCATCCATGGATCCATCTCCTCCTTCCTCCCTCGCGGAAGCTCGAGCGTGCTTTTGAACTCAGCGGCTGTCGGGCACGAAGAAGATGCGAACTCAGCGGCGGCCGGCGGCTTCAGGCTCGCTGGACACCGTCCGCCCTGGGTTCGTCGGCGTACGCCGACGAACCCAGGGCGGCTGGTAACCGGCAAGCCCAAAGCCGCTTGTCGCCGCTGACTTCGCATTGCGTTTAGATGCACAGAAGGTGGTGGATCTGCCTTAATCGGACGGTTGTTCTCTTCCACCCACACAGTTTCCAGCCCGCACAGTTTCCAGTCCGCATTTGATACACATTATATATATATATATATATATATATATGTATATATATATAGCACACACAGTGCGCGCGCGCACACACACATATATCCAGTGTTGTGGATATCGGTCGACATGTCGGACATGTCGGCCGACATGAAGATTTGGGAGCAAAAACGACACAAAACCGACACAATTTCGTTTCGTGGCATTTTGAAAATAGCGGTCCGACATGTCGGCACCAAATAACGCCCGATATCGGGTGTTATTTTACCTTTTTTTATTTATTTAAAAAATTATTTTATTAATTCTTATTTCTTAATAATAAAATGACCCTGCTCATTTCACAAGACCCCGCTCATTTCACTTCATCCCGTTCTGCCCTAGCTCTCCTCGTCGCTCTGCCCTAGCTCTCCCCGTCGCTCCTGCCCTAGCCCTCCCGCGCGCGTCGGCGACACTGTCTCTCTGGTTATTTCTTCTCCCTGCTCGCTGGTGCTCTCTGGTTCTCTGATTCTCCGGTGCTCTCTAGCTCGTTGGTGCTCTCCCTCTCTCGCGCGCTGTCGGCACTCTCTCTCTGGTTCTTTCTTCTTCGTGCTCGCTGGTGCTCTCTGGTTCTTTGGTTCTCTGGTTATCTGGTGTTCTCTAGCTCGATGGTGCTCTCCCTCTCTCGCACGTTGTCGGCACTTTATCTCTCTGGTTCTTTCTTCACCTTACTCGTTGGTGCTCTCTGGTTTTCTGGTTCTCTGGTGCTCTCTAGCTCACTGGTACTTTCCTCTCCCTGCTCGTTGGTGCTCTCTCGGCTGGTTCATTCTTCTCCCTACCTCCCCCTCTCATTTTATCGCTCTGCATTTCATTTTTTTAGTGCTATAATATTACACCAAATATATTATCTAATATTAATTTTTAATAAGAATGAATTAAATATGCAAGTGACTATTATATAGAGGCTACTTTTGAGGTTTGAAATTTGATTTTTGGAATTTTAATCTTAAAATCACTAGTTTTGCAAATTTTCATCTTTAAAGTGTTGTATGTTAAATGCTACATATAGATTTTAATATTTAAAAGTTCAATAGGTTGTAAAATAGGTAGTACTGTGATATGTATAAAAATTAAAAAATAACATTTAATTACATATATAATTAATTAAATATTAAAATCCGATATATGAAATATCCCCGATATATCCCCCGATATATAAAAAACCGACATGAAAACTCAAACCGGCGTGTCCCCGACATCCGACATCTGCAACATTGCATATATCACATGCGTGCACGCACGCACGCAGATATATGGATCCTTTGTCCCACTATAGTGGGGTCGGCTATATGGATCCTTTGTCGCCATTGTGCCCTAATTATTTGTCATAACGCACATAGATATATATATACGAAAAAACTGCAAGTCATCCTGGTGGCAAAAAACTACCACTCACCATCTTTTTTTCTTGAAAAATGGCAAGAATAATGTAGATAATTGAAAATAATTATTGGTCTCAAAAATTTAACAATTAAAATAGTCCCAAATGCACACTCGCGGAGGAGAGATTTGTTTTTAAAGAGAAATACATACAAGAACCACTCTATGTAATTGTACTCATAAAGCTTTGCTGTAATTATTTGAATTGGATAATTCATGCCTCCTACACTTACAACTATGGTGTGTTGACTAGAGAATAATTTATGCAAGAGGGTTGAGTAAAAAATTTGAATTTCTTCAAGAGAAAGGAAATAATGGCTCAAGAAACCAAGACAAAAACACTTAGTAAGTGTGTATTGGAGAGGGAAAACATTATGCGCAAAGGAAGAATGTTGTATATCTCACGATTAAATCTCAATGGAGAGGGATAAATGTCTCTAAAGCAGATATCTTTTTTATCTCATTTGATCTCGATAGAACCGGGTCTCCTTGGCGAAAAGGAATATTGCTGAAAACAAGGGTACAAATGAAGGAACTGTGCGCAAGGGAGCTCTCAATAGAGAAACAAACCTCTTCGGCGAATTGCACATGGTTTACATTGACAGGAGCTCATGCTCTTATTTAACGGATGGAAAGGAGAAACGAGAACCAATCTTGAGAGAAGCGAGGACTTTTAGAGTTCATTCATAATTAGAAATACCAAATAGCAATGAGTTTAGATGTGACCTGCATACTAAGTATATAAGAACCCTAAATATAAGAGAATTCTAAATGTGGGTGTTGTTACTTATGGAGTGCACCCTATATTTCTACACATGCATTGAAAAATAGTGGGTTTATTAAATTTTATCATTCATATGGATGCATGCGGTAAAAATTTATCATGATTTTATTTTCACATCAAAACAAAATAAAATAATCATTTTCTAAAGTAGGTTCTCATCTTCAAGCTACTAGATGAGCTGTAAGCCTGTAACTATAAGTTCTTTGGATTTTAAACCCCACTGATCCTAAAATGAGCTGTTATAAAAAGAAAACAAAAAACAAAACAGATCAATTTCATGAACCAGAAAAGCTAAAGGCTTAATATTAGGACAAGTATTGAATAATCTCAGCCATTTTTCAAAAAATCTATCTAGATTGAAATCAGGTAGCGTTCACAGACTTCCAATTCTTCTCCGGGGAAACAACCGCTCATGTCCAAAGTTTCACCCTATTCTAGTTACACAAGTGGAAGAGGAAAGTTGCAGCTAATGTGAAATTTAAGAAGATTACTTCAGGCCTTACATCCAACCTCAGGAAGGACGATCGAAAATAAAATAAAAGATAAACTAAAAACAAGTAAAAAGGGAGAGAACAACGAGGAGAGATGAGAAATTCATGTTACCCAGCTCAAATCGATGAATGAAGAACCCGAATTCGTCGGCAAAGAAAACAGAAAGCTGGTCTGTGGCTCGAGGCGGAGAAAACTGGGCCCTAAGTCCTAAAGACCTAAAGCCATCAAGAGCTCGAGGAATTAACTGGGAAGCTGAAAGCTGGAGAGGGATTTATGTCGCCATGAACACCTTTGCTGGACCACAACTGTTGCCTTGTTCTGCAATCCTAAGCGTGGAAAACACTTTTCTGTATCGGTTAGTGGCCCGAAGTGGACTTTTCTCCGAAAAGATAAAGTCGAAGAAGACGACGATTTTGACCTAATCCCCCCGCTAACATCGGCTTCTAGAACGTAGATTGTGTTCTTCGCTCTTTGGTCGCAGCCTCACAGGAAGCTAGTCAAGGATTTTATATAGTTAGCTTCAGATTAGACTATGCTTTGTTTAGGGAGAAATATTTAGATATGTACTTGCCCTTAAATACAGTGTTTATTAGCAGATCCGGAGTATTTTTTGACAAAAATAATATCATTTTTAAATACGATTATGTTTATCGAGTCGATCAATCAAGATTTTTTTTAGGAGCTACCATTTGATAGCGCTTAACATATGGTGATCATAGATGAGGGTAGCGTACGAAAAAAATTTGGTTTTGGGCGGTTTTTTTGTTTTTTAGACAAATGGTATTTTCATAGAATATATGTTTGTCTTGACAAAGGTTACGACCACCGTCAAGAAAAAATTAGCTTTAAACGTAAAGGCGGATTGTAACATATGTAATTTTATGTCAAAACTTAGGCTTCATTTGGTTTAGCGGTCGCGGGTCGATCCGGCGGGTGGAAACGAAGTGTTCGAAACGGAGGGGAGAGGTGGATGCTCCAAACGGAGCGACTATGTTTTTGGGCGTTTCTCAGGGCGGACGTATGGGTGGAAACGGAGCAAACGCCGCCGGAGGTGTTTTTTTGTTCTTTTGCTTACCGCCCGTCCGGCGGCGTTTGCCCCAAACGGAGCAGCGAAACGCCGAACCAAATAGAGCCTTAATTTGATTGCAGAGCCCAAGCGCGAGAGAAATTGATCGAGTGAATATTATGCCGAGGTATGGCATATCACTGTTTTGTCACGCGTTAATAAATAAATTGTAGGCAGGATAAATTTTTTGACGCATGTTAATGTCTGCGCGTTGGCGTAATGCGTAAAGTCTTAGGCTCCATTTGGACCGGCGGTGGCGGGTCTATCCGGCGGGTGGAAACAGAGTGTTCAAACCGGAGGGGGGAGGTGGTTGCTCCAAACGGAGGTTTTTTGGGCGTTTCACAAGGCGGGTGGGTGGAAACGGAACAAACGCTGTCGTAGGTTCATTTGTTTACCCTCCTTCCGACGGCGTTTGCCCAAAACAGAGCAGCGAAACGCCCAAACAAATAGAGCCTTACTCTTTTTGACTAGACTTATTAGATAGCTTGCATTGTAAAGTTTCATGATAATTTATGAAAACTAATATTGTTATATGAAACTTTGTTTATCTTTAGAAATTTGTAAACCAATGTTTGTTTCGCCAGTATTTATAGTGTACAATCCCTATTCGTCAAGGGGTTCCCAGTTGTGCCACGCAGGTAGAAGTCAACGTCAACATTGAAAACCGAGTCAACAGTCAACAGAAGACCGGGGAGGTGATCTTCTATTTACGGGCGAGTATCATACTTGTCAGGACGAGCGACCATCCAGCAGTGCAGGCAAGTATCAAACACACGACCTAACAAGCGAGCATTTGAGCAGTGGATCCTGGCGAGCATCCGAGCAGTGGATCTTGGCGAGCACTAGTAATACTCACTTAAGCAGCGACCTCTGGAGATAGTCTTCAATCAGCAAGCAGTGGAGTCAGTAGGATCAAGAATGCAAGCTCGCAAGGTGGGGTTTTCTCGCCTGAAGACCCCCCTCTAAGGTTTTGTCTATAAATATGATCCCAAGGTATCAGTAATGACACATTGAAATCAAGTCTTTTTCCCTATTTTGAGATTTTCTACTCTATGTTTGGTTCCTTTCTCGTACCTAGCTCAGCCATTTTTGATTGTGGAGGAGAAACTTTTTTAAGTTTTCGGGTAAGTGGTGGGACCTCTCTGCTGCAGTGTCTGGGGTCCTCTAATTTGTTCATTTCTCTCTCTTGTTTCATCTTCATAACCGACAAGCCGAACCGTTGGGTCGAGTAACCTCAGGCTGCATTTAGGTCCGAATTTTGTGGAGTCGAGATTTTTTTTGCTTCAACATATAACACATAGATGAGTTGTAAATTTTCTAAATAGTCTAACCTTCTAAAATAGTGCAAATGCGAACCCTGTACACTCATATACAATACGAAGCGAGAAGTAGTAAACTCAGGAATATAAAACTTAGCTGATTAGATGACATATTATATTACCTAAGATATACAGCTAAATTCATAAGCGGAGTAGCATGAGTTAGAATATGATCTAGTAGGTACAAAGAGATCTCTTCTCGTGCTAGATAAAGACGCACTATCTTTCTTATAGAGCATAATGTGTCTTATGTGTCTCACAGTTTGAGAGATGTTATCTTCGTTTTAAAAGTTAAGTATATTCGACTCTGTGTCTGTGAGACACTAGAACACCTGACTTTATTAGTAGAACTAGATTGTTATACTGGAATTGCGTGATAGAAGCTACTCTGCCTAAAGCTTTAAAGAATGAGAAGCACATGTTATTTAGAACTCAAATATAGATCGAAACTTAGAAACTCCTAGTCAACCAAATTTCTGGTACTTGAGTAATTGTGCTTCACATGATTAACTAGAACAGGTTAACTTCTTGTTGCAGATTTATGTTCCCTTATTTACATTGTAAATCATGTCTTGCAATGTATACCTCGTTCTGTAAAGAAGTTAATTTCAATTGGAGATACACTCTCATCGTTGCACCGCTCGTCATCGCGCCACTGTCGCGCCATCTCGACGACAACTCTGCCCAGGCCGTCTGGATTACCCGGACAATTCGGGGGGGGGGGGGGGGGGAGTGTCATCATTTTTCAAAGAATGGTGATTCTGGTGTCTAGAATTGTGCACTCATATTCGCTCGTTCTGCGTCCAGAAGGACGCAATTACCAGTGCCCCTTAGCAAAGTTATAAAAGGCCGTCAAACATTCATTTGAAGATAAAAACAAGGAGAAAGACGAGCTCTGAGATTTTCCGGCGAAAACTTGGTTCTCTCTTCACTCTCATATTCCACGTGCACTCCACTTACAATAGTTCCGTTCCAGAGACTACTCGGTGATCGTTAATGAATTACTAGCCTTTGTAGTATTATAAAAGGAGTGGTGGTAATTCACCCTCTAGAAACCCCAACCAATGTAACCGTCTGCAACTAGTGAATTTTGTCAGAATTGGATTTTGCCATATGATTTTTTCTATTTCCGAATTTTCTCACGTAAAACATATCAAGGTAAGACGGACTGATTCCTCTAGTCCACGAAAGAGCTAAGGGAACATATATATGTATATATATAACACTTTTCTTATAAGAAATGTCATTCTTGTTTGCAGTTATGCATTGCTCATGAGGGACATCTTGAGGCATACATAAAAGGACTGCGGGTGTTATACACAAAATGTGATGTGTTTATGGTTTATCATCAATTCCATGACATTTTTAATTCCTTTTTATATGGGAAAACAAATAGATGGAGGAGTGTTAGCAGTTTGGAAATCGATCTATGTGCTGATCTTCTATGATTTATGCATCAAAGAGATATAACTTGGTAATATGCCAAGGACCCATTTCAGTAAAGACGAGTTGAACAATTTGATGACAAACTTCTATGACCGGACTCAAAAGAAATACGATAAGTTGCAAATGAAAAATATGTTGGATCATTTGAAAAAATGATGGAAATTATGACATTGAGTTAAAATGCGGGGAAACAGTGTTGGATTGAAATTCTTTGACGAAAACCATTGACGAATCAAATGAGAGGATGGATGAGAAGACCAAGGTGAACATAGTAATTCTCATTATAATTCTAAAATTTTATTGAAAGTGTCTATTTTTTAATTTGGTGATGTTAAATGCAAAGAAGTTTCGATATGCATGCATACCGTCGGAGTTAGAGAAAGAAATAAACGAGACATTTAGTATGTTAGTGGATTTCAGAGATTATGTGTGCACCCCCAAGTCCATGACCATGTCATGAGAGTTTATTGGCGAGAGAGTTATGTCTGAGGGTGATAATGTTGTAGTTGAGATTAGCAAGATTGTAATCCCTATTGTTTCGTCATTTCATCTCAAGCCAATATATGAAAAGCGGGGGGGGGGGGACCAAAAATGTGCATGCAAAACGTGTGTTCATTACTACCTCTTGCATGCCACAGCCACACGAGGGCGCGCAAAAGCGCACGCGCAACATGCCAACAACCACCTTATACTGTTGAGATGCTGTCGCAATTGACCATAGGGGCGGAGTGACAGACACAAGGCTTCGGTCATACAGCCAATCACAACAAGCGGGGGGGGGGGGGGGGGGGGGGTGGTAGAGAAGGTAACTCAGTCAACACTAGATGAATTGGTAGAACCTTCAAATGACATTGGTTGTTCACAAATTCAAAAACAGTTGAAAAGTCAATATTTGTATCATGAATCCAAATATATTTCAAACTCTTCAATATTGTGCATGACATCGAGGCAAATCAGTGATAAGTGTAGGAGAGCTGCTTCGTAGTGCTCTTGTTATATTTCATAATTGTTTTAATATACATTCCACAACAGTCATCTAGTAAAAGGCCAATGTGAGACTTTCAATCAATCACTCTCATCTTTACAAAGTGGAATAGAACAAAAGTGTTAGAAGGGGCGTGCGGCGGTTCAACCCATCGCCCAAGGTATTCAGGCTGAACTCCTTAAACTCTCTTAGTGGGTTGCAACCCAACCGATCCAACCCATCTTCATGCCCATAGACAGCTGAATTGGTGATGAGAAGTGAAAAAACTTCATAGTAAAGCATGTTCGGGCTAGAGTAGTCACATGATGGGTGACCTCCTGGGAAGTCCTCGTGATGTGCACTTGACTATCGAGTTTCACTCATCTAAGCGAGGATGTGACCTCCAACAACCCGTCTGTGGGCTTGGAGATAAGTTGGTCAGTTGGGCTGCAACCTACTAAGAGAGTTTAAGGAAGACAGCCCGGATACCTTGCGAGGTGGATTGAATCGCCGCACGTCCCTTCTAATAAAAAAATTCAGCATTTGAAAAAAGAAATATAATATTGAAGGACATGCTTCAATGTAATTATGCAAATCATGCAAATACTCTGATGATCACGATAACATTTCATAATTATATTCGAAGAGCATCCATTACGTCCTCACATGAAATGATTACGGTACACGAGTCTATAGCTCAACAACTGTGCAAAGCTACAATGTAATATTCATTATTAATACTTTATAATTATCGCCGACAATGAATATAATATTAATGTGCTTCCTTTTTTGAGTGATACATCCGAGAGAGATCACAGGCTGTGAAGTTGGTGACCGAAAAGGCGAAAACACTGAAGAGTACTGAAGACTATTGTCTTCTCTTATAATTATTGATGAGTTTTCTTTCAATTTTCGAAGTCAAATTGACAGGATTTCGACCGAGAATATTCAAACAGTAACCACTTTCTTATCATATTTTTTTCATTGATTCATTATGCAACAATATATATACATACATTCAATATTTTTCTCATTGTTCCATTCAATATTTCAAAGTAGGAATCCACTCTCTTTTCGAAGCTCATAAAAATTACAAAAACTATAGCAACAGCGACAAATTCGAAGCAGAAAAGATCATATACATACAACAGATACAACAGAAACGTAGACAAAAACTACAATACCAGTTTCAAAAATACCCAATCTTGTGGAGTTTGCAGATCTATAGCAGCAATTTGTTTAGGAGTCAAGTCTTATTTTAGACGCTGTGTTTGACAAAATCTTCGGATTTCTAAACCGTCGGCAACGAGAGCAGAGGCATCCGACGACGAGAGCACCCGTGACTTGTGATCACGAGAGCTCAATGACTAGCCGCCGACGATGAGAGGTCGAGGGCTGCGGGAAGGATTTCGTCGAATCGCGTTTGCGGTGAGGTTGCTGGCAGCCTGCGGATAAGATGTAGTAAATACAATAGCACGACTGTTAACAAACGCCGGTCAAATTATAATCCCAACGAAACACTGGGGCTTACTTACTATAAAAGCCGTTTTGAGCTGCCGATCCATGCTAAATAAGCTTAGCCAAACACCACCTAACTCATACATTGTACATGACTGAGTCAATTTTTTAATGCGAGACCTTTTTTCTTGGCAGAGTTAGACATATGTGATCCAAAAATACAATATAATCATAATAATACAGAGATTAATATGACATTAATTATTTTCTTAAAATCACTAATTTTATAAGAAAAAAAAAAATGATTCCCTGCACCTACCCTTCAGTGCAAATCAAGTAAAAATTATTCTCATAATTGCAACGACGGATCTAGAAAATTAATAATGGGAGTGCACAAATTGATAATGAGGGTGCATAATTTTTTTTTAAATGCGTCGTTGGGTTCTTAAAATTTTCACATGAGGGCCAAGTCATGAACTTCCTTCAACATTTTTTTTAAACATTTATCTTATCGAAGAGTTGTTTATTCCTCATCTAACAACCGGTTTTGACGTATAAGTAGTCAAAAATCATTATCTCGACGAGAGGAATTCAAATATACTAATCATTTTGAAAAATAATGGAGGTGTCAATGCGTGACTCGGTGTTAGGCAGCGTTTGGTTGGACTTTTGCCTACGGTGCGTTTGAACCGCATCTCAATTTTACGCATAAGTTATGTTGGCGTTGCTGTTTCAAGAACCGCCGGTTCTAAAATGGCCCAATAACAACAATTTTACTTCGGTCGCCAACGCCTCTAGGCCGCCCAGATCTCCGTGAAAGAGAAATCCGGCGAGCTTCTGAAAGCAGAGAGCATGCCCGCGAAGAACTTTAGGAAGAGAAGCCTCGAGCAGGACGACGCCGGAGCCGAATCCGGGGATGAAGATGACCGCCGGTAGGTCTACAGTTCCTCTTCTTCAATGTCAGTTAAAATATGTAAAGGAAATTGTATATTCTATCTTCGGATTTTGAAGTCTAAATCACTTCCAGGATGGCGTTGGAGGAGGTGAAGTTCATCCAGAAGCAGCGGGAGAGGAAGGTCGGCATCCCCGCTCTTCCGATCGTTCAATCTTCTACCACGGCGCCCTCGTCCGATCCGTAGAAAAGGCTGAGGGCGATGGGGAGAAGGAGGACCTTGTTCTGCAAGATACTTTCGCTCAGGAGACGGCCGTCATTGTTGAGGATCCCAATATGTACTGTGCACTACATTCATACCTCATTGTTAATCAGTATAGGATTCGAGATATGCTTAATGATGTTTAATGTCAAGGCTGAAGTACGTGGAGCAAGAGATTGCGAAGAAAAGGGGTAAGAAGATTGATTATGGCGAGAAAACGGATAAAGACCCCATGGACGAGCTGTATGCAATACCTGAGCATCTGAAGGCGAGTTTTTTTTCTCTCTATCTCTCTCCATTTTTTGGGTGAAATTGAAAGAGTTGAGTGCTTTATATAATCCACTTTCAGATGTATTTGTCTAGATCACAGTTTCTTTGAGAATTAAATTGTTCTGTTGCACCTATTCAGGTGAAAAAGAGGAACTCAGAGGAAAGTTCTACCCAGTGGACTACTGGAATTGCAGAGATTCAACTTCCTATCGAGTGAGATACTTATTCCCACACTCTCTCTTTGGCGTGTGTGCTTATTTGTGCGTTTGATTTTTGAATTTGTGATTGTATATATGTTTTCCGTGCAAGGTTTTTTTATGTTCATGATCAATAAGCAATACAATAAACTATACTCGATTCATATGAACAACCTAACAATTGTCAGCATTAAGGTCAATCTAAGATAGACTACAGAGTGATCATGACCTTCAGGTAAATCATAGTTTTCAGTGTCAGTTGGTTTGCTCTAATAGGGCCTGCAGATGGAGTTAGTAAGGAGTGCATGTTGGCTTGCTCTTGCACCAATCACAATAATGTTGTGCTAGCCTGACATTGTGATTATGCAAATCACTAGAAATGATAGTTTCGATTACAGTCATTTCTCATATGTATATCATAGTTATCAATTGTTGAACAGTCAACATGATTATTGATACTTCCAGCATGTGCAAGATCAAATGATGGATATCATAAGCAAATATGTACCTATGTTGTAAACTGTAAATGTGCATAATGAGTTACAAATCTAGCAAAATTTTTATAAGCATTATGAATAAACAACACTAAAGCCATAGTACAATGAATCCACCCTACATTACCAATGATGCTAGAATATGTGTACACAAAATTACTTATGCAATAAAGTTTGGTCTGTCATCACAATTATTCGAGTATAACTCTCATGTAAAACTCAATTTCAACTATCATGATGTCCCCAAAACCTATATCAGTTAGTATAGGTTAAATTATAATGCTCGAGATATGAAAAGAAATGGTTGCGTCCCATAGACAACTTTAGAAAATTAGCAAGTTTACATCTTCCTGTCACTTTATTGCTTTGAGAACATCCAACTCAATAAGCTCAGGCCATGTAAGATAAGACAATCCTTGTATACTAATCAGATTCCTTGGGTTACAAAATCATGATCTATAACTTGGGTGGACGAGATCACTAAGTCAATTTGGGATGACGAAACCTTGCAATCCTGATTGGATTGACCATCCATCCCTTCATATGAATTCCAAAAACAACAAATTCAAACTTGGAGCTCATGCAATGTTCTTAATCAATAATGCCCTTTGTACATAGGCATAATTGCAAGTAATTGTGAGGGTTTTCATTTCTCATTTGTATAAACTTGATTCCTCCTGCCTAAACCCATTTTGCCGGCCGTGGAGAAATATGATGATAAATTTGTATGCCTCATAGGGATATAATTCTCTCATAGTGGTCGCAAAAAAAGGTCTGAGGAGTTTTCCATCGAGCTCAAGCTGAGTTTTGGGGATGTGGCGTGAGAATTGCTGGGTGGAGCCAACGGGTAACTATGTTTCCCTTTTGCAATTACAAAGTAAGTTTTATATGCATCTTTTAAACTAAAGGCAATGGAAAATATGGGTTCTTAAGGCCACCACACATAAGTGAGGAAAGGGTGATGGGGATCGTTGTTGGACTATGAGCCACCACTTGGTGAAACCCGCATTTGTGTGTGCATGCAGTAAGCAATGATCAGATTGACCATTTGAGACCACAAGTGCGTCCGGAGCACCATTTTAATATTTCTATGTATTATATATTTTTTATTTGGACTTATATTTAGCGTTTAGGACACCGAACGTAATGACCAATCACCAATCACAGTCGTTCACGCCGTGTGCCCAACCGTTCCTTCATTGTAAATAGGGACGGATGTCTTAATTTGGAGACATTGTTTATTTTTGAGCGAATTCAGAACTGACAATCAACTCGCAGTGCGATGTTGTGAGACCTCGAGGTGCGATGTCCAAGTTTATTTCCCATAACACCCCATTTAATTTTCTATTTTCCCGTGAAGCCTCCTTTCCCCATGACCTCCCAATCCCGACCATTCAATGATTTACTAAATCGCAAACCACCCCTCCCAAGCCACAAGATCGCATAAACCGCTCGCTCTGCCCGTCTCCCGATTATCTTCCTCCTCATGATTCCTCGCTATGGAACGCCTTCCTCCATGCAACTATTTTGTCGATCGATCCTCTTCACCTCTGCCAAGGTCGACAAGCCGAGTTCCCCCAATTCCTCCTCCAGTGGTTGGATCTCTCCCAATCAATCTTCCACCGCATGATTTAACCGCATTCAAACCCCTCATCTCCCAGATTCTCCCCAGACGACGAGTTCTCCAAGCCCACTCATTAATCTGCACCTCAACTCTACTTGCGAAAGTGAACATATTTTTCGCTCGTCTATTTGAAAATTCGTGCAAACTTTGTGTAAATTTGCTAAGCCAATATAACTTTATTTGCTAATATTTATTTCTGGAACAAATGAAATCATACACACATCATTTGAATTTGGATTGCTTGAGTCCTTTACACACGTTCACATATGCTTATATTAGCAACATCACCACCCCTCACAACGTGTCCTGCGTCAAATTTGATAACGGAGCCCAGGTTCGGGCTTAGTTTATGATACACATAACTAGAATCCACACATCATCTATGTCATATTATAGTAGCAATTCCTACTATATTCCTTAATTTATGGAATCTGAGTTCACATATATTTATAATCCTCTATTTAAGGAACATGACTACATGAGTTTGCCTATGCTCAAACCCATAAAGTTCTTTTAGCGAGATCGACATATTATTTTGATGAGTATTCCCCTCCCCAACCCACTGATCATAGAGATCGTGTTGCTCCTTCAACACGACTCGATTGTCATAGAAGGAGCTACTATAATGATCATTGTTTTTAGGAGAGTCTCGAATATAGATTTTCGTAGAGTCCCCTCACAGTTTGACGATTTGTCGAGTCCCGAGGCCTTTAGTTATTTGCTTGTGGACATAAGACATTATCTAGCTCACTTTAAGTTAATTGGTGAGCGTTGAGTCAAGTTTGCAAAGCTTAGCTTGCTCCCCCAAGTAAAAAAATATTGGGGGATAGCATTAAGTGGAGCATTGAGCGAGATCGTCTTCACATCACCAGTTGAGTTGAGATGAAGTGTATATTGTGTCAGAGGTATTTGTCTGCATCATATAAGAGTCTCCTACTTGGGCAATTTTTTTTCCCTTCAGTAAGGATCCACATTCGTTGCTAAGTATATGGATCATTTTGGTGAATTAATAGTGAGGATCGACATTTATGAGGAGCTATCGATGATCATTTCTCGATTTTGGTCTGGACTCTGATTTGAGATATGCACTGAGTTGACCTATCACTAGTTCACTACTGAGAGTCCCTTGAACAGACATATCAGCTCGCCCTCGACTATGAGCAGTACTTGAGATTCGCTAGGGTTACTCAAATCAGCTCACATTTAGATCACTCCACTCTAAATAGTCCTCCTCAGCCGAGTCCACCACTAAAGATTTATCCCTGTTAGAAATCACGGTGGGGCCCATTTGAGGGGGGCACATGCTATCCAGATCTATGGCCGACTGCAGTCGAATGGCTGAGATCATCTCCAACCAAATCATCCAGGATGAATTTAACCGAGGTAGGTTGTTGAGGCCCAGGATAGAACCCGGGACCTCCTTCGTCAAGCTCCTAAGCGATCAACGCCTTCATTTGAAGGCATTGTTTATTTCATGAGCAAATCCAAAATCGACAATCAACTCGTGGTGCATTGCTGTGAGATCCCATGGTGCAACGTCCGAGTTTATTTCCCGTAATACCCCATTTACTTTTCAGTTTTCCCGTGAAGCCTCCTCCCCACGATCTGCCAATCTCGACCATTCACTAATTTTCTTCATTGCAAACCCCCCTCCCAAGCCACAGGATCGCATAAACCGCTCCCCCCATCTTTTGATCATCTTCCTTCCCACGATTCCTTGCTATGGCACACCTTCCTCCAAGCAACTATTTGTCGATCGATCCTCTTCACCTTTGCCAAGATCAAAATGCCATTCCCCCGTTTCCTCCTCCAACGGTTGGTCCGCTTCCAGACGTTCTCCACCTCTTGATTTAGCCGCATTCAAACCCCTCCTCTCCCAGATTCGCCTCAGACGACGACTTCTCCAAGCACAGTCACAAATCTTCACCCCACCTCTTGCATTGCCAACACTAGAGCTATCACGGTTCCGGTCCGGTTCCGGTTCTACTAAAATCATGAACCGAACCACTAAGGTAACAGTTCTTTATATTAGAACCAAAAGCTTATTTGGTTTGGCCTGTTCCGGTTCTGGTTTTGGTTCCAGCTTAATTTTTGGAACCGTCGTGTCAACGGTTCCAGCTTAATTTTTGGAACCGTCGTGTCAACGGTTTCGGTTACGGTTCAACATGAACCAAAACCAAACCGGCCACTATCGGTTCGGTCCGGTTCCATGCGGTTCTAATCGGTTCTAACTAAAACCAAAATCAAACTTGGCGGAATGAAATAAAAGCGGGCTGCAAATAGTAAAACTTAAAACAACATCGAAATAGAAATAATTTTGTTGCGCACTTCTCGACGGTCTTTTCCACGATCGGTAAGATAATATCAATTGCCTTCCTACTCGTGTAGACTTGCCATAAATTCTAGTTGGCTTGCGCATGTCTCGTCGGCATGCTCAACTGTAACAATGGCCTACAATTAGTTGTATTTCATGATTACTAATAAATAGTAGTTGTATATCTTCTATATTTTTTAAGTAAAATATTTCAAAAAAAATGTAAGTAAAATTGAAAATATATTATATAACTGTATAAAAATAAAAAATGCACTGCAAAAATTGACTCCAAACCACACCAATGTCAAAGCATATCATACGGTTTTTATGCGTTGAAGTTTTGTTCGGTCCAAAATCGACCCCCTTTAGTGCGATTGCGGTTTGGGTTCAAACTGCACTAGCTTCACTCGTGATAGTAAGTATAAATATTATAGATAAATTATAAAATAATAACAATATAATAATAATAATAATAATAAACGGATTGCGGTTCGGTTCTACTTCGGTCCGGTTTGAATTGGATCTAAAAATCTTGAAACCGTTTGAGACTTGTATGTTGCGGTTCCTGTTCCGGTTTCGGTCCGGATAATAAAATGTAAGAACTACACTCGGACCAATGTTGTTCACGGTTCCAAAATTCAAACCGGAACCCGAATAATTTGCGAACGGTTAAGTCCGGTTCTTTGCGGTTCCGATTCGGTTCCGGTTCGATTTGCGGTTTTCGGTTTTAAGAGACAACTCTAGCCAGCACCGCCCTTTCCCTTCCCGTTGATCAAAACCATAATCCCCAATTCTGCAGCCTCTGCCACACATCCCTCCTACGAAAACTACAATCCCCACCACAAATCTCTATTTAATTTAGTCGTTTTCTTTGTCAATGCCCTAACTATTTTGTTCTTCCCCAACATTCGTTCCAACCGTCACCTCTCACCCCAAAGTAACTGCCAATTTCATCAAATCGACCCCTTTCCCGTTTTCCAGTCCCAGGTCGGAGTCTTTCCAGTCCATGCACATCTTCGACGACTCTCGTTGCTGCTCTTTACTGGCCACAATCAATCAACAACATTCATCGCTGGATTTCTTGCTCATGAGTATATTTTATTGTGTTTTATTTTTGTATTGAATTGTTGATGAACGTGCAACATTTGCTTGGTTATTGAAACCTGCAGCGCTACTATTGTATTTTCCTTCCTATAAAACTCATTTGTGCAAGTGTAGTTTGTAACTCTACATTCGAAAGTGAACGTGTTTTTCGCTTACCTGTTTGAAACTGTGTGTAAATTTTCTAAGCCAATATAATTTTATTTGCTAATATTTACTTCCAAAACAAATGAAACCATACACACATCATTTGAATTTGGATTGCTTGAGTCCTTTACATATGTTTACATAGGCTTATATTAGTATCGACACAACCCGACGTCAGAGGGTCTATGGTTATGAGGATATGTAGTTTGATTTCAACTCTCATTTAATTTCTTTAGTCATCATAACTTACATTTCAACAATTGAGTTGATTGGGGAAGTTTTAGGAGGTGATAAAAATGATCATTTTCGTAGGTCTTATTATATTCAAACAAGAGAGCTGGGGAAAGTGTTACGGATCCTCCGTCGACATTATTATTATTTGCATGTTGAGTCGAGTCATTGTACCGAGTCACGTTGTATTGAGTCATAGTCATTGTAGCATTTAAATATTTTAATATTTTATGTATGCTTATATTATTTACAGTTATGCCATCGACATCTATATATAGGGCCCTTAGGGTCATGTAATCCTTATGCAAGAAATTTAGTAAGCTTCTCTTTATCTCTCTTCTTGGGTCTGCTCTCTCCCTCTCCTAACCTAAGCTTATCTCTATCCTTCCTCTACCCTCTAGGGTTTTCATCCTTCTCTCACCTCCTTCGTCATTTGTAGGGTTAACACTCTGGTATCCTCCACCTTCCGCTCTCAAACAATCCGTGAAATGAGGACCATAATATCTGGTATCAGAGCTAAAACCGTTGTCGCTGCTCCCGCGGGCCACCACCAATCCCATGTAGTACTCCTCTCTATGCCAGTCATCTTCCTACTGGTCGCAGCTATTCAACGCCGCTGACTTCCTCCAAAGAACGCCCCGACATCCAAACAGGAAGAGCCGCAACTTCACGCTGAAGTCCAGGCGTATTTCTCCTCGGCGGGATCATCTCCTTTCTCGAACGATTGACCCTCCAGTGCCGATCACGGGCTGCCGCTTGCTCCTCGCCGTCCAGAACACACGCGACATCCCAGTCGCTGCATTGTGTGGGTTAGGAGTTAGAAGAACTTGATGTTGTTGTTGCTTCCACAGCATTGTGAAGCGTAGAAAGTGATTTATGCGTGTATGTTCCCATAACAGTGAGAACCAAGTTTGAGTAATGTTTGAATGAATGTTGTTGTTAGATTTGGGTAATTGAAATTTGATTTTACTTTTCCCTTGAATGAGATTTCGTGGAACCACTCGTGTGAGAGTGAGTGAATTTTAGGTTGTTAGTTCATGACTTCCTTACATTGTTGAGTGATTCCGTGGAATCACCTTGTGTGAGAGAGCGATTTAATTCCGTGGTGCATGTGTGCGATAGCGGCCGACCTCGGAGCGGGAGATCGAAGGTGACGAGGAGTTCCTCACGTGATCGTCATCGACTTCGAATACGAAAAAACGCCTCTTTCCGTGTGTAACTTGTTTCTTTCTCCTCCTTTGTGTGTGTCTAAATATTTTCTCGTAGGATAAATAGATTTATTGTTGGGTTTTTGCCCGAATTTTGTCTACGACCGCTACGTCGAAAACTTCTAACGGAAGCGTATTTGGAGTTTTCGGTTTCCGTTTTGCTACGACAGGGGAACAAAATGAAAGTTGTGAATTTCATTCACTGGATTCAGAATTGAACCATTATTTTAAGAAAATCCATTTTTTAACAAAATAGTTTTTTAATGTGCTTTATAAAAAACAAATGTTGCTTAATTTCATAACGTCTGCGCAACACCCGCTTAAATTATTTTTGCAAAATCCATATTCAATTGCACACATTTAGGGTTTCCTAGAAAATCCGACAGACGCACAAACCCTACGCGTCGTCCTGCATCAGAGGGGTATCATGGGTTTTCAGTTTGCAGGAACCGTCGGTCCCTATCTTATTGTGCGATGCCAGAAGGAATTCCGCCCGGGTGCGACACCTTAGGGTAAGCCTCTCCACCTTCCTCCACTTTTTCGTTTAACCCTCCACCTCCTGAAGCCTTCCTCTATGGTGGAGACCGACCCCGATCAGGTCGACAAAAGTTGTCCGATGCCGCACCCGACCGGACCTCTATCGCCCTGAGATATTGCATTTTTATGTGTCATTTTGTATTTTTGTTGTGTTGTATATGTGTGAAAATATATATATATATATATATATATATATATATATATATATAAATATATATATGTATATTACATACAACTATACACACACACATATATATATATATATATATATATATATATATATATATATATATATATACGAGCATCTTTGCACGGGCTACGCCCGTGCTCGATGCTCTCGGGCTGCCTTCGGCAGCATCAGGCGGGCTTCGCCCGCATGCACACGGTATTCACTTGCTTGCGCCAACGCTCTGATTGTACATGGTCCTCTGGGTGGTGTCAGAACACAAAGAGTTGTCATGCGATTCAGCACAATTGAAAGTCTCGGTGCAACAAAAGAAAATTGCTGGCACTCAGCGCAGCCTGCATGCACATGATATGCGCGTGATTGTACCTAGGATTTCACTGCTGGTGATGCTGTGGGCGGCGTTTGCACACAGTATTCGGTTGCTTGTACCAACGCTTCGATTGCGCCTGATCCTCTGGGTGGCCTCAGAACAAAAAGAGTTGTCATGCGATTCAACACAATTGAAAGCCTCGGTGGCACAAAAGTAAAGTGCTGCCACGCAGCGCAGCATGCATGAACATGATATGCGCGTGCTTGTACGTAGGATTTCAATGCGTGTGATACTCCGGGCGGCCTTTGCAGGGAAAGAATTGACACGCGCTACAACGTAATTGAAAGTGTGGGCAACACAAACGGCAGTTGTTGCGACTTGGCGCAGTTCGCATGCATACGTTATTCGCATGTGTGCACGCAGGCTTTGAATGCGTCTGATTGTACGTGCAACCGTGGCGAGGAAAAAATCGAAGTGATTCAACACAATGCTAAGGCTCTGACGCAAAATCGCAAGATGATGCAACACGGCACACATATATATATGATTTTTTTGAGCAGATGGAGGTAGAAGCGTGGTAGACGTAGGGCAATTGTCCTATGTATTCGAGCTCAGAAGCTGCGCTGTGGCCGCATTTGGTGAGCTTAGCCTGCCCCCGTCGACTTGACATTGAGTGTGGAATTTAAGTTTCCATATTTAAATATTTTGTAAGTTGCAATGTAATAAGGTGTAATCAATATCAGAAAGTGGAAATGAGTAATTGACATGTATACATAAAGTATATGTTACTTATTGTAAGAACACATTCACTGATGAGCATATAAAGCAGCATATGTATCATAATTAAGCAAGGAGCGTCGGCGAGAGATATATACAATGAAATGTTATTACAGCATGTATTTTTTTTCCAGTAACATAAAAGATAATGGTAGGAGCATGTTCGAATAATACAGAAATGTTAATAAAAAAAGGAAAATACGAACATGAGGAGAGAAACAAAGATGTACGAATACAAAGTAGTAGAAGTCGGGTATGTGCATATGTACTTGGAGGATATCAGCAGTAACAACAGTGGTTGATGTCATATTTTATTCAGTGGCCTTCAGAGACTCTGCAGTTGTGGAATATGTAAAGTGATATTAGGCATTAGCAAACAGCGATTGAGTTATCGTACTAATGTTCGTTATCTAATGCATATTATTTTGTATGTGTTACCTTCTAATCATTGTGAATACATAGTTCCATTCTTCTTGTGGTGTTAGACCGACTGGTACAGCTGGGATACGTAGTCGAAAACTCGGAATTTCATTTCGTGGCAGATCTGACCACCGTGTTGTGGTTGGCGGGTAAAGCTCATCATAATAGTTGTCATCTGAGGCAGCTGTAGGGGTGTTGTTGTCAGGGTCATCTGTCAAACACTTGTTATAGGCTCAATTTGTAATTTGTATGGTAGTAAAAATATATATACGAATATTAATAATAACTTACTGGGTTGCGTGGCAGAAGTATTACGTAACTGTAGCTGTTGATCTGGTGAGTTCGTGTTTTCCATCTGCGAATTGTTGACAGTTATAAAAAAATTAATTAATAACTGCGAAATGAATGTGTATTTTATAACATATATGAGAGAATTTTTGATTTTTTAATGAGTAAACAAAAAATATTTATTATAGTAACGAAACATACGTTCTCTGATCAGAGTATTTAACTTGTAAGATGTAGTCTCAAGATTTGTGTTGTTGCTGCTGAAATATGATGTAGTTGTATTTGTTATGTCAACTGACAGTACACATCACTGCACATTGAAATTGTTCTGAGGGAGAGCTTGTAAAATGTAAAATACAGTAATATTGATTATATACAGTGAAATGAATTGTATGTAATTACTCGCTATGTACCTGTAGGTGTGGTTGAATGAGAAGTTCTTTGAACACAACATTTTTTGTGTACATACCCTCGTGAGGAGGCAATGATCCTTTTTTAATTAGTACTGTAGTACTTGATGAAAACATTGATCTTGATAGAGCTACATATAGTTGACCATGAGTAAAAACATGACCGGGTAAGTAAATTCCTATTTTCTTCAGTGTTTGTCCCTGTGATTTATTGATTGTCAGTGCAAAACTAAGGCGAACTGAAAATTGTTTGCGCGTAAGTTCAAAAGGCATCTTTGAATCTTCAGGATTCTTCAAAGGTATACACGGAAGAAAAACTGTTTTCCCTTTATGTTCTCCAGTAAGAATTTCAGCCTCAATGATATTTTTGCTGAACTGACGACACAGAAGACGTGACCCATTGCACAGGCCTGTTGTGGCGTTGAGATTTCGCAGTAGCATAATAGACACACCCTTTTTTAAAGACAGTTTGTGCGGTGGGAGATTTCCTGGTGATAAACTGTTCAAAAACTCTTGTGGATATAAATTATATCTGTCATCATTCACAGAGTCAAATGAGTAGTAGGTGACCTCTTCTCCTGGAAATAATGATAGGCATTTATTGTTTAAATGATGTACATCTTCATTTAGTGGAGTTAACAAAACTGTATTTGCAAGATAATCTGAATACTGTATTTGTGTGTTGATGTTACAGAATACTGAGTTAATTAACATATCTATTGATTGCTCCCCTGCCCACGAAGTAGTCATAGCATTTGAGATTTGTATCATTTCATCTTCAACAGTAATTTCTTCACCATCACCAACGCGGAGTAAGAAATCAGAGAATTCATGATCAGAAAAAGATCTCATATTTTCTGTTAAGGGAAGAACTCTTACAGTTGACCACAAAGGTGATTTGACAATGCTTGCATCGATAATTTGAGCCTTAGTTCCATTAATAACAACCGGTGCTATTTGACGAAAATCTCCGCCCATTATCATTATTTTACCACCGAAGGGTTTATTTATTCCAAGAGCATCTCTCATTGATCTATCGACTGCTTCAAATGCATGACGATGCGTCATTAGAGCTTCATCCCAAATGATGGCGGAGCAGTGGTCCAAGAGTTTATGCATATCCGATAGCTTTCCAAAATTACAGAATGATGTAGCATTTACTGGTATTGGAATTTTAAAGCGCAAATGTGCAGTCGTACCACCTGGAAGAAGAGTGGCTGCAATTCCAGATGAAGCTGTAGCTATAATAATGTGGCCAATGTTTCGCATATTTGCAAGCAAACAGCGATATAAAAATGTTTTACCACTGCCTCCAGGTCCATCAACGAAGAAAAGAGAACATTCATTACGATGTATTGCTTCAGTAATCACGTGATATGCATGACGTTGATAAACATTAAGTAATGCAATAAAGTTTAAGTCAGATTCTGATGTAGCAATTGATCGTTCATGTTCGATTAAGTTGGAATAACCAATAATGGTATCGAACAAAATGCTGATTTCTGGGAGATCAAAATCAGCTATACTTTTATTATGCTGTTGAAGAATATAGTTGATTTCATGAAAAGTTTATTTGTCACATAGAGATCATTCATAGAACGCGGCATGCTTTAATCTTCAGTCATGGAGGAGTAGTTCTCATTCCACATTTCTCTGACATTAGTCGGTTGGCAGTACATCAGAATAGTTGTGAAAAGAGTACGTAGTGCTGAAGACATTCTAAATTGGCGAGCTTCATGTAAGCAATCATGGAAACTATTGTCTCTTTCAAGCAGACCGTACTGTTCAGCAGCTTGTTTGAAAGTGGAGTATTGAATACCATTCACTGTTAGAAGAGAATCAAATGATTTTGGTGCGGAAACATGGTTTAACAGAAGACGTAAATAGAACCTCTCGCCTTCTGCATGATGGACAGAGTAAATTCGTCCAATAACTTGCTGTGTTGTTTTTTTTTAGTCCAAACTTTTGAAGTGAAATTCCATCTGTAATGTTTTGGAAAGTCTCTATATAAGTAATGATTGTGTTCTTGGTTGTCACTGTACACGGTGAAGAATTCTGTGAGCATTGTCATTGAATTGCGTTCGTTTGACAGAACAGAAGAAACAGATTCATGGATGCGGAATTGCACTTGATGTTTGTTTGGAAGATGAACCAGTCAGTTAGGAAGTTTCAATATTTTCAAAAGAATGATACCACATGATGTGCTTTTAAAAGAGAGTAATAATACCGTAATGTCAACTCTGTAAGAAGGTAATGTTAGGTTGAAAGAATAACCTGCAAACGAACGACTGACGGATATATCTGATTCATATGAAATTTGAATAATTTCCAACAGGCCTCCTGTGGACATATCCAGCGCCCGTTAACATAATTAGACAGCTCATCGTACTGTGGAACTGGTTGAACTTGGAACGAAATACAATCTGCTCCTTTGTGGAATGTATTTGTATAAATATTTGATACTTTTAATACTACTGCAAATTTCAACATTAATGTGACAGTCATATTTTAGTAGAAGCCATGAATTGTAAGGAACAATCCAACGTCAATTGGAAAGTCTCCAGCACGCCGTAAAATAATAGCTCTGCCGTCATTGCGTCTGCGATATATTGGGTAGGAGTCTGTTCCTTGAATTGTATGCTCAGCATAACACTTTGGATATCCTTTTTTGCAATCACCATGTTTCATGCAAGGAGCATTGTAATTAATGTTTCCACATGGTTCGTGTATCATATGTTGTACAACTGCATTGTATAATTTCGGTTCGTTTGAAACTGAAGGAAGTTCGGCACTAACAATTCGGTCGTATTCATCTGGAGTGTTTAGTTTGTCATTTTCATCGAACATGACCAACATATGTACATGGGGCAAACCTCTTTTCTGAAATTCAATAACGTGCACATGACTCATTGTTTTTCCCAAGACATGTTTATGGAATATATCTTTTTTAATTTCTCGTATTTTGCACGAAAGATGCGAGTTACTAAATCAGGTCGGTCTTGTGCTCGCTGACCTGGGAGAAGTTCATTAGTAATCTCTGGTCACGCAGAATTACATGTCATTGTCAAAAATATATCTGGTCTTCCATAATGCTGCACAATCGCCATTGCATCTTGATATCGTTGATACATATCTCGGGGGCTTCCAACAAATGATGATGGTAGTATAACACGTCTACCAACATTTTCTGGAGTATAAGCAAATAATGTAAAATGAATTAGTAAGTGACTACAGGGAAAAAATTATGCGTACGAAGAACGTCATACCAGTGTTATTTTCTCCAGCATTTAAACAGTCTTGGAGTCCGTTGTATAGTTCAGCGCGAATATTTTTCTGATTGTTTTTAATCCAACGTAATTTTTGTGTTTCAACTTTAATGTAATTATCAACAACGTATTGTTGTAACATACGACACCCACGCAAAAGTAATGATTGAAGTGGCGAGCGAATCTGCATCATTCCGAAAGCAAATATTTAGCATAGGAGTATAACAGTGAAAATAATACATGATTAAAAATAATAGATAAAATATCGAACCTGCAGAATATAGGAGTAGTAGTCACAACAACTAACATGGAGGTTATTAAGTCCTTTATATTCAGCGTGCCAACCATATGTTCCGCAAGAAAAAAATAATGGATATTGCATTGGATCATAATAGCCTGTGTATTCTGGAACAGTTACAAAGCCTGTGTCGATGCTTTCCACCATAATATTTCGGTCGTTCGACTCCATATATTTTTCAGCACCAACAATTATAGCAGCAACTTCTGATGCCATTGGTAATGTATATTGAAGCTCTGAAGATGATCGTTCTTTAATCAATAACTTACAGTTTGGAATATCAGGTCTTTGCGCAATTTGACGAAACATTGCTACAAACGGGCTGTGCATATTTAATATTGATGTTATTTTGTCAAGTAATGCACGGTCCAATTGCTCATTTTCTTGCAATCGATAGTCAGTCTGATGATCACTGTCATAAATAAATAACTGCAAATATCTTGGTCTTGTGTGTGAATCAAGCAATAAAGTTCCAATTTTGTGATATATAGCACCATGAGCTCGAAATGTATACACTCCTTGATGATTGACTGAGACATTTTGATCCAGTTTAACACCCATGGAGGTAAAAGCGAAAACATGGTTGTATGAACGAACATTTGTTATGAATTTTTGGTAATCGACAGATTGTTCGCTGAAAAGAAGCTGTAGTTCCGGTGGTGTTGGTATAGATGGCATGACTGTTCTTCCATTATTGCAGCACATAGTTTGTGTTTCACCGTCGAACAATTTTGCTTCGCAGTAACGACACATATATGGTCTTTTTAGTTGCAAATGTGTAATTCGTTGCGGTAAAGCAGAAATTCGAGCTATATTGTGGCATTTGCTCCGAGAGCTTCTACTGCAGATTCTCTGGGAGTTTATGTGTACATCATAATATTTGCTTTGCTCGGTGATCGTTTCCATATGAGGAAGTTGAGGTGTAGTAAAATCTGAGCGACACAGAGTCGTATGGTGAAATGAGGCAGTGTAGAAAAGTATAAGAGGTCAAGTAGAGGATAGTAGATGGGCGACAGAGCAATTATACCTGCACTACTGATCGGTTCATGCTCATTTGCAGTATGCAATGCGTCGAACTGGTGAGATGTTGATGTAACATCTTTTGGTAATAATGTAGCTGCTGTATTTGATGACACAGTGTGGGGTCGATGTTCTAATGAACTTATGTCACATAAAGAGTATCTATGAATGACACCATTCTCCGCGTGTCTGACTTTATGAGGCAAAAATCATAGAAGAAAGTTTCACATGATTACGTTTTGAGTGCAAACAATATATACAGATATAAAAGTACAAAACCGTAGATGTTTACCCCATGTAACATTCCCACTATGATGGTCATGTAGCAAGCTTGATTGGTTGAGGTGCAGCAATGGTGGATCTTTTACTGTACCAGCTGAATGTGTAGGAGCAGTTGAAATGTTTGATGGTTGCAGTTGCAATGGATGAGTTTCTTGTCGTATAAGCTGTGGCTGTAACGACAGAGTAGTAGGTACATGATGACGTTCTGCGTACATGCGGGATCTTCTTGCTTGTGCGATTGAGGAGTGCCACGTTCCCTCTAACCGGCGGTTGCAGCTCCATACCCACGACCGTTCCGCCATGACCGCACCTTCAAGTCTGTCGGTACCTGTTTTCGTTTTTAGTTATTGTAACCCTATAAAATGGAATATGTACGTTGTTATTTGGGGTTTTTTTTGAATGATGAAAATTATTATGTGATTGCTGCTTTCTGTTCTTCCCGTTTGAGAAGACGATGAATAGTGTGGTTTTAAATCCTGTAGGAGTTCAGTTAGTGGATGAGTGTTTTGATATTGCTGCTTTGTTTTGAGCTTCCAGTATGAGAACATTGTTAAATTAAGGTACGTGTTGTAGATTTCTTGTTAGGAGTTAGAGAAATGGCTGTTGAGCAGAGGTGTGCTGCTGGTTTCCATTGCTAGTGTAGAAGATGAACAGTAAAATCAATTTTACTGTGCTAATGTTGTGGTTTTCCTTTGGAGCGGTAGCAGTGACTATTAGTTTCATTTTGGACTGCTGTCGTGAACATTAGGTTTGAGATTTCGTGATGCCTCTAGTGTGAGGAGCGAGTGAATTTTAGGTTGTTTAGTTTGTGCCCTCCTTGCTTTGTTGAGTGATTCCGTGAAACCATCTCGTGTGAGTGAGCGCTTAAGTTCTTTGGTGCCCGTGTGCGATAACGGCCGAACTCAGAGCGGAGATCGAAGGTGACGAGGAGTTTCTCGCGTGATCGCCATCGACTTCGAATACGGAAGACGTCTTTTCCGTGGGTAATTGTTTCTTTCTCTTTTCCTTTGTGTGTCTCCATAATTTCTCGTAGGATAATAGTCTTATTGCTGGGTTTTCGCCGGAGTTTGTCAGCAAACGCTACGTCGAAAACTCCAAACGGAAACGTATTTGGAGTTCACGATTTCCGTTTTGCTACAACAAGGGGAACGGAACGAAAGTTGCAAACTTCCGTCCCCGGATTTAAATTGAACCATTATTTAAGAAAATTCATTTTTGAAATAAAGAAGTAATTTTGTGCTTTTCAAAAAAATTCCAAGTTGCGTAATTTCTTAAGTGCTGCGCCCGCTCTAAAATTGGAAAATTAGTTATTCATCGCATGCATTTAGGGTTTCCTAGAAAAAAGCCGACAAGCGCGTAAACCCTACACGTCGTCCTGCATCACTCTACTTCTTTGATCAACCCTCCACCGCCTGAAGCCTTCCTCTACTCTTCCAATCAACCCTTTACTGTCGGAAGTCTCGACAACCCCTCCTCCCTGTTCGACAACCAACCATCATAAGCCCTCTAATCCTCCCAGTCAAGTAAAGACCCGACCGTCATCCCGATCCTTCTTCCCATCCCGTCTCCCCTCTGTTGTGGGTCCACTTCAACCTAATCTAGCTAGCCTCCTTCCATCCCAAAACCGCAGCACCTCCATCTTCCTGAAGCCAAACCCCCTCTTCCTCTTCTAAACCTACAACCACCACTTCCCCAAGCCCCGTCACATACCACAGTTCTCAAACACTCCCTCACCGTGATTCCCATCAACAACCAACCACTCCTATTCAGCCCCACTCATTCTGTCCGAGCCTCCACTCATCCAAAATCCCCTCTCGACATTTTATGATGCAGGGTCAGGAGTCCACCTGCTTGCCACCCTGGAGTCCACCAGGGGCCCTCCTTGGAGTCCACCAAGGGGGTTTATCAGGGTCGTGGCCCGCACACCCCAACTCATCCCCGGTCCCACCAAAGGGTCGATAGGTTGTTGAGGCCGGGGCTCAATCCCCCGATCTCCTTGATAAACGTCCTTCGGCGAAAGGAATATCGCTGCACACCCTAACCCATCCCCAGTCCCACCAAAGGGCCGACAGGTTATTGAGGCCGTGGCTCGATCCCCCGACCTCCTTCATAAACGTCCTTCGGCGGAAGGAATATCACCAACTGAGCTGCGACCCTGATAAGCCCCCTTGGTGGACTCCAAGGTGGGCCCTTGGTGGACTCAAGATTGCCGGAAGGTGGACTCCGGGCCCTGCATCACTCTCAAAAGGGGTCGCTATTAAGCTACAACTTAAACTAGTGGGTTTTATATACGATGATAAGGAAAATTGTAAGAAATGCCTACAAGATCAATCTCCCGACAGATATGGGTACTCATCCTGTATTTAATACAAAATATTTGACACACTACCTTGAGCCTTTCGAGCATAGGAATCCCTATCTTGGGCCACCTCCATCATCCTCTCGGTTACAGCTTGTCTCCCTCCTTTTACCATCTTGGACGAGCACCCACAGACTTACCCACACCCACTTGATTGCACTGATTTTCTGGATCCACCAGCACGAGAGGTGAGAGCTGAGTCATTGCCGACATTGTGCCATCTAAGGCACCACCACTTGAGACGACCCTCTTGGTACTTGGTGCATATGTGTGGATGCGCCTTCTGTGATGACATGTGTATACAATTGACAGAGATTGCTAGATCCCCCCCTCCACCTAGAGCTTTGACAACAACACGTCATCTCCATTCATTGAAGATGAATGTTTTTCAGTCGGGGGGAATTGATTGGGATCGTCGTCGGATTTTGGTCCACTACCACTTACCGGAACCCACGTTCGTGCAGTCGCGCTGGAGATGTTGATCAGATCGACGTTTTGAGACCCTGAGCGCGTCCGGATCGACGTTTTGAGACCGCGAGCGCGTCCGGATCGACGTTTCGATAATTATATATATATATATATTTATATTCTTTGTTTTGGACGCATATTGAATGTTTTAGGACACTTAGCGTAATTGCCAATCCTAGCCGTTCACGCCCGATGCTCAACCACCTTCTTTCGTTATAAATTGGGACATACGTCTTCTATTTTATTCATTTTGTATTTTGTGAGAGATTCTAGAGTCCGCCAACTTTCCAAACCGCAACCGCCTTCTCTCCAAACCACGAATCCTTCATTTTAGCCGCTCGTTCACTAAAGCAACCACCGCCTCTTGCCACATCTAGCCGCTCATCATGACTTCCTCGGGAGTCCTCGTCATCTTCTTCCAGCCGCCTGGAACCGCAAAAAAACCCTCAACATCTCCTCTGCCATTCGAAACTTCCCATTATTCCCCACTGTTGCTCGACGTTTCTACCACCTTCCCAGTATTCTTCTCCTCGCAATTAGCCTCTCGCACGCCCACGTTCTACCCCATGACACCAACTCTAACTGTTCTACCCCATGACACCAACTCTAACTGTTCTACCCCATGACACCAACTCTAACTGTTCTACCCCATGACACCAACTCTAACTGTTCTACCCCATGCTCAAAGACTGTTGAGCATGTAAATCATGATATTGAGTAGTCAGGGCATGAAGCCTTGCCGCATCCTTCTCGATGGCGACTTGCACGTTCCCGACCATAGCTACAGGTCTCGAGATTTGAGGTGGAGGAAATGGTTTCTTATCCAAGAGGGCCTTGAGAGTGCTCGACAGATGGGTGATATCCTCAGCATGTTGCTTGAGTTCCTTCTTTGCTCCCTTCCCTGCCACAAGCCAACCGGCTGTCATCTTACTTAATGTCGATCAGCACCTACCGGCCTTGTGCATAGCCAACGTCAACCCTCACCTCCACATGTGGATCTTCCTTCTTCCCCTCCCTCATCTCCACCACCCTTGCAACCCTTGCCATGGAGCCACTCCTAACTCTTTTCTTCTGCGTTTTATTTTTCTGCTCTCAAATTATTTTCACCCGTACACGACGTTGCCAAGTTCCACCGCCAAGATCGCCGCCTTCCGCCGCCATTTGTTGCTGTCGGATCTCTAATGTATGTGAGTATAAATGTACTGTGTTTAATTTCTCGTTGTTAAATGTTGGATGATTATCTTAAATTGTTTTGGGATGTATTGTTTTGTTGGAAACTTTGTTTCATTTTCATGTGATCCTATAAATTCATTCGTGGACATTGTAGTTGAGTATCTCATTTGCGAAGACGGGCTTGAGTGGCTTGTGCACCGAAATTTCTATTTCACATTGTGTTCACTTACTAAACTTATATGATTATAATTGTTGATTTTAATTTTCGGGTTAAATTTTTTTTAAAAAACAATGCGCATCATTTAAATTAAAATTGTGTGAGTACACACTCCAAATTCACTTAGGATTTGCATTAGCGTCGACACCGCCCTTTCACACGACCCGTCCTGCTTTAGAGAGAGATTACACCCCTAACTCTGCAAATATGCGGACTCTTTTGTTGTTATAGAGCAGCTAAATTCCGTGTTGTGAATTTATCTCCTTGATGCATTCATTGATCTCTATTTCTTAGGGAGAGAGATTCCACCCTTCACTTGCAATTATGCTGACCCTGCTGCTGTTATAGAGCATCTAAATTCTGTGTTGTGAACTTATTACTTTGATGCATTCATTGGTCTCTATTTCTTATATATTATTACCTTGTTTTGATTTTTGGATAGGAGAGAGAGATTGAGAGAGGGTGAGATTAATTAGACTTCTACTTCTGCAATTATGCTGACCCATCTCTTGTTATAGAGCAACTAAATTCTGTGTTGTGAACTTATTGCACTGATGCGTTCATTGATTTCTATTTCTTAGATGTTATTACGTTGTTTTGATTTTTGTAAAAGACTTGTTTATGCTAGCAATTTGGCTATCAATCTATCATATCGAATGTAGTCGAACCACACTGAGGGAACCTAGACTTTTTTCTAGCGGGGCATGCAACAGTTGTCGCTTTCTTTGTATGTTTGAAGGAAACCGGGGTTGCGGTGATTTTCTTCTATCATTTTTTTTACTTCTTTTTCCAGAACTGTATGTTTATATGTGTACTATGCTTCAGATACAAGTTGAGGAACATTGAAGAAACTGAGGCGGCCAAAAAGATCCTCCAAGAAAAGAGGCTGATAGGTAGAACAAAATCAGAAGCAAACATTCCTTCAAGTTACAGTGCTGATTTTTTTCATCGTGGCCAAGATTATGCTGAAAAACTTCGGAAAGGTTTGCTATGCACACATTTTTTTGCTTGCATAAGTTCATTTTCTTATTTGGGATCAGTTTTTCAGTAGAATACTTTTTTAAAAATTTGTCCATGCAATGTAAAGCGTTAATATTAAATATTTCCTTCATCTGATAAAGCTATTTTGATCACGAATAAAACTATATTGGTTTAAACAATATTTTCATGGTTTTGGGATATTTTTCCAAATTCTTGTTATGCACACACTTAAATATCTTAAAAACAATTATGCTGAGGTTTGTAGAATGCAGAATATGGAGCTTTCTTCACCAACTATCTGAATTCTCTCCATAACAAGTTTTGTAGCCCCCTCCAATCCATAACAAGTCTCTTTGAACTTATTGTATTCTTGCACAAGAAGTGCTACTCTAAAATTTGAAGATCCTACTTCTATGAACCGATTTCGTAACATGGGATGCATGGAGGCTGGATGGAAATAAAGATACTGTGGAGCCATGAGCCACATGCTGCCCACTGTGGAGCATTGCGAGAGGGAGCCACCAGTGACTTTCGGGTTAAAGAAGACTCGGTTTTCTTGCTTATCATTTCAAAAATCTCAATGAAGCGTATAAATACAACTCACATTTACAAATTTCAAAAAGGTTTAAACAAGCAGACAACTTATTAAAATTTCGAAATGCGAAATTATTCAACTCAAGTCAATAAATCTATATTAAGAGTGCGTATAATTATGACCATAACTGTATAACCAGTAATTCGTCGAGATCAGAAGTACCCAAGAAGACGGTTATTCACAGATCATTGGACAAGCAGAGGCGAGCTTGGGCGAGCAGAGACGAGCTTGGACGAGCAGAGACGAGCTTGAACAAGTATGGGCGAGCTTGGGCGAGTACCTCGGGAGTATGGGGGAGTACCTCGCGAGTATGGGCGAGTAGACTCATACTACTCGCTAGCAGAGACTGGATACTCGCCTATACCCCCCACCCCCCCAGGATTTATCTATAAATAGACCCCCAGGGGTATTAGAAAAGACACTTTTGGAAGAGGTTGAGGTCCCTCCAAGTGGATACTCGTCTTGTCCATGTCTGCCTAGTACCTCGCCCAGCCTTTTGGTTGCGGAGGGGAAGTTTTTCTCAAACTTTCGGGTACGTGGTGGGACCTACCTACTGGAGCACTTGTGGTGTGCTTATAGATAGTTTTCTCTCTCCCATGATAGTCATTTGAGTTGTGCCATCTGACCGCAGAATCAGTAACCTTAGGCTGTCTTGATCCGAATTTTGGAGTAAGAATTTTCTCGGCTTCAACAATAACAATACAACCCTCCTTTGTATGAAGCTTGTCCTCAAACTCGAGGAAAGACTAGTCCAAGACAGTCAAATATCTTCCTCCTTAGATTCCAAATTCTCCGGCTAAAAAAGCTTGTCTGCAATCATGTCTTGGTGTAAACATTTCATCGCTGTTTGTCATGACCCGTCTCAACAAAAGTCAGAGTACGCTTCGGGCGGGTCGTGATGCCACAGGCATGAGCAAAAAGAAAATTCATGTCTGTTAAGCGGGAGCAGAAATACCGATAATTAGTTTAAAATAATTACTTTTGAAGGAAAATAGTTGTTTTTATGCGGAAGCTCTAAATATGACAGTGAAAAGTTAAATACGCATGCATTTTAATAAATTCATAATTTAAGGTGTTGATATAATTTTTCATGCAATGACCATCTTAGATGAATGAACATGCAAATAATATTAAATTCTAGTACATATAATATAGCTTAGCAGTTGTCCATGATTTACTGATTATAATTATTACATAAAAGAAATGTGTAATAGTAAAGGAAATAAAACATAAACATTAAACCTGAAACTTAATGCAGATTTGCCTCGAGGACTTGACGGCGCTGTCACGAACACTAAGATAATTTCAAAACAAGAAGGAAATGTCTCAGAATATTGATATAAATTGGTGAGCAAGTAAAAATACATAACCAGTAAGGGAAGCAAAAATGTATGTGTATCAGTTTTCAATGAAGCAAAACTAACAAAACTGACAAGTAAAATAGCCAAACCGAAATAACTTGCATTATTAGACCACTCGGAATATAACATAAATTCAATCATGTAATGACATAAGCTGTAATCAGTGAAAAGTGTTTACAGAGGGTGCACATGATTCACACTCATATTCAGACGCCAGTCTTATTGGAAAGATTCCTGCTTGCCGTGACCATGCAAGCAGAGAGTTGCACCAACTAACCGCTACCTTCCAAGATTTACTTATGACGTTAACAAATTTAAGGATTCATGATTTATAAGATTTCCAACATATCAAGACGTGTTTTTAATTTATCGATTCAGATATACAAGGGTAGAGTTTACAAACATGAACAGGGAGGAATCAAGTTATTGAACAATAATTACTCAGTCTTAGAACCAGAGAGACCTAAGAAAAAAATCGATGACACAAAAGAAATTATATAGTGAGATTTATATTTTCCGGGTTCAAGAATTCGCGAGTGGTACGATTACTATACATCGATTTTGGTGAAATAATAAATACATATTTAGACTAAATCATTCTAAGACACGATTATCTTCCAAATAAACATGTGTACGCTCAAAATATTATTTGAAACCCAGATAATTTGTTTGCTAACAAGAAGTATTATCAATTATCATTATGACACTTATTACGCATGCCCAACAATTTATCGCTTTTTCACTTATCCATCAAAGGAGAAATTCATTTATCTAGGTGAATATCCAAATAAAGACCATTCACGATCACATATTCAAGTCATTCGAAATATATTTATAGACTAAATTATACACTTATCATCATGGGCATTTATGAAGTAAAATCAGTCGACAGATCAATCCAATCAAAATCACTTTCATCCACTAATTCTAAGCGTATGAAGGCCTAAACTAACAAATTTGACGATGTAGGTATTCAAATGTAAGTTCACATAACATAAGGAAGGACGTAATCAAACTAAGTCAATGCTTACAAAAGAGAGATTTCTCTATTTACCTTAAGACTGAAGCTGAATATGACGGAGGCAGCTGAGCGGCGCAAACAAGATTTAAAAACCTTAACTAGACCTGTTTAAGAACAACGAGATTGATACCTGACATAACGAAAAACTTACGCTAGCACATGAAATTATCATCAAATAACCTAAACAAAAGAGAACAGATTTACCTCCCTTAAAAATGAAGGGAGAAGAGATTACCACACGGAAACGGAGACTTGACAGCGCTTAGGCTATGAAAACCCTAATTCGGAGAGGGATTTGCATTATCTCACCAACTGAATTGAGGAGGGCACCGTAAATCACAAATACATAATTGTTAGACGATAACAAAGGGGGCACAAGCTTAGATCACAAAATATATGAAATTTAGTGCACAATCAATATAGGATTGACAGAAAAATTTGAAATAAAAGGAAAAGAGGAAATCCTTACCCAAGAGGCCAAATCTGAGCCCAAGAAGGAGAGGGAAGAACACCCTAGGCGATTCTCTCGCAAATCCCCGACCAAAACGACGAGGAATCAGAGGAATTAGGGCTGCTGAGCCTTGGAGTAGAGGGAGGAGACTGCTGTCAGCCACTAGGAAGAGAGAAAAATTGCTGGCCTTGAATAGAAGAAGGGGCAGAGTTGTTGTCGGCGTCAGGAGGAGATGGGGTCACCGACCAGAGATAGGAGGAGGAAAGCCGTTGTTGTCGGCTGCTTGGGGAGGAGGGCGGAGGTTCTGTCGACCCTGGCAGGAGGAGCGGCAAGATCGGCTCCTGCGGATGGGAACGGGGGGGGGGGGGGGTTGCAGTTTGGCGGGATCGAGACAGGAGAATAGAGCGGCTTGGGAAAAGTCCCAGACCGAGAAACATTTAATCGGGGGAGGGGAGAGGTTGCGACTTTATGAGTTAAGAGGGAAAAATAAAAACTCATTTCACTTATTTACAAAATTGCCCTAAATTAAAACCCTCACTTTCAATTTGATTTGAAATCCCTTTTTTCACATATTTTGAGGGTTGTTACATTCTCCCCTACTTAGAAAGTTTCGTCTCGAAACTTTCTGAGAATTCTCTGAATGAGGTCTCTTATGACGAAGATTCAGATGTCATTCATTACAACAAAGTTTACAATTGAGACATAGAAACTAACTATGAATGTACTGAAATAGAAAGAAGAACAATCGCAAAGACTTACCAAGATCAGGAGAAAAGATTTAGAATACTTGCTACGCAGGTCATATTCAAATTCTCAAGTGTACTCTTCAGACTTTCATGGATTCAAAACACGGTTACCATAGGAATGATTCTGGTGGAGACCAGCCCAGATCAGATGGTTGCAAAAGTGCCCGACGTCGCACCCGACCGGACCTTTATCTGTCTTAAGTCTTGCATATCACGTTGTGTTATTTTATAATTTATCGTAAATTGTTGTGTGTTTGTGATATGTATATATATATAAATTTATAAATATATATATGTATATAAGATTTAAATGTTATTAAAATATATATATATATATATATATATATATATATATATATATATATATGTCACTATAATAGAAGTATCAAACTCATGAAATAAAAATTTATAGAATTGATTTCGGCCGTCAGATCCGGAATAACGATTTCTACAACCGTCCACTGTTTATATATTAACAATTGAAAATCTCTAGCCCTCCTATAGCTACACCTGAATGATAAAGGAAGAGAGAGAAAGAGAGGGAGAGAGAAAGAGCGGACAATAGAGGTTCACGCAGCTTATAATATTAAAGAGAGAGAACGGGAGAGAGAGAAAGAACGAGAGAGAGAGTAAGAATTAAAGAGAGAGAACGGGAGAGAGAGAAAGAACGAGAGAGAGAGTAAGAATTAAAGAGAGAGAGATGGAGAGAATTTAATGGTTTGACGTTAAAGTTTAAATTTTTTACAAAATAAAAATGATAATCTTAATTTATATTTTTTTACGGTCATTTTGAGTGCTCATATGTATACGGTGCGGGCGAAGCCCGCCGTCGCCGACCGGGTACTGTTGCGCATGGCCGTAGGGGTGGAGCCCCGTGTCGGGCACTCGTATATATATATATATATATATATATATATATATATATATAAGTATGTATGCTTAGGTTAAAACAGGAGGCCGGCCCCGATTCAGGCACTGTGCATCCTCCCAGTTCATCCGCTTTTAAACCCTCCCGATCCAGAGCCGCTCTCCGTCAAAAGCGCTGCACGGGTTAGAGCACAGCCGCTGCTTCTCCGCCGATCTCGCCGCCAAAGTCCCACGATCTGCACACCGCCGCCTCCTCCGGAGCCTGCAATCGCTGGAGCTCCCACGATCCCCTCTCCAGCTCTCAACCGCCCCACGACCCACTCTCCCGGCGGTTGTCAACTCCATGACCTGCGAATATATTTCTGTTTGTTTGTTTGTAACCCTATAAGAGGGGGATGTGTTTGTATTTTGTGTTGGTGATTGATGTTTATTATGAGTTTTGGTTGCTTGTATTTGCCTCCGTTTGAGAGTTGCTGGTGTTTGTAAGTTCTAGTCATTGTAGATTCCCTGCTACTTGCTGTAGCTGTGAGATTGTTCTCTTCCTATTGCCGGTTGGGGAAGATAATGAATAGTTAGACTGCTTCCGTGAACAGTTGTTGGATTAAAATTGTAGCTTGCTGCTGTTTCCATTACCTGTGATTAGAAAAGTTAGATGTTGCTTTGTTGCTTCCAATCTGTGAGTTGGATGATGAAATTCCTGTTTGCTGCTTGCTCTCATTGAGTTTGAATCAGAGGGAGTGACATTTATTTCTTTGTGGCTTCTCCAATCAGTGGAGTGCTTGAGGTTACAAGGATCCACCTTGAGTGTGAAAGCGAGTGAATTTTAGATTGTTAGTTTGTGGCTTCCTCACTTCGTGAGCGAATCAGATTTCGTGGAGTCACTTTCGTGTGAGAGTGAGCGAAGTTTCTCCTTGGTGCCTATGTGCGATTGCGGCCGACCTCGGAGCGGGAGATCGAAGATGACGAGGAATTACTCGTGTGATCGTCATCGACTTCGGATACGAAAAGACGTCTATTTCCGTGGGTAACTTATTTCTATCTCTTCCTTTGTGAGTGTCTATATTTTCCCTTAGGTTTACTAAACTTATTACTGGGTTTTCGCCTGAGTTTTGTTAGTGAACACTACGTTGAAAACTCCACACGAAAACGTATTTGAAGTTCACGATTTCCGTTTTTCTACGATAAAGTGGAACATAACGAAAGTTGCGAATTTCTTTCCCCGGATTAAGAATCAAACCATTACTTTAAGAAAATCCTTTTTTTTAAAACAAAATAGTTTTTTGTGTTTTAAAAACAGAAAACATTGCTTAAATTTATAAGTCAGCGCAATACCTGCTCAAATTGTTTGCAAATTTGATATTTCATTGCACACATTTAGAGTTTCCTAGAAAAAAAACTGACAGACGCGCAAACCCTACGCGCTGTCCTGCATCAGATTCTCCTTCGAGAGATTGGTATCAAGATCCACATAAATTGTCTTCAATTAGCTCAAACTGAGAGGTAAGACTCGAGAATTCAGGGGCAGTAAACCTTTGCACGAAGGGATAGTACGCTGATGCTTAGGAGCTAACTAGAAGGAGATACAAGAGGACCAGACACGATTGATTAATAAGCGGAACAAAAAGGACTGATTACGAATATTGGAAATTTGAAAATAGAGATTCTAACACATTTCTTTCTGCCAAGTACATAAATTATGTAATAATTACGACATTTTCATTAGACAACTATATATAATGATCATGCAAGTGCAATAATGAGATCATGCGCGATGTCAAACAAATAGTAAAATCATGCGTGTACAATCATTATTGTTGTTCTTAACTCAACACTTGTCCAATGATTTATGATATTATTGCAAATGAATGGATACACATGTCATGTTAATCGCCCATTTCACTTAACATGTCATGTATGTTATGATTCTAATGTTAACACACTTGAAAATATTAAACTGCTCATATCATTTAATATTCACAAACGATGTATATTCTAGTAAAAATTCATATGCACAAAAATGTTAAGTTTGCTCATAATCCCTTAACATTCGTCTGCACACTACTCATGCTTATGAGTGATTGTGTGCGTGTTTCATCCGCGAACAACAGATAATGACAAAGTGAGTGAAACAATGATGTATGTATATATATTTACATAATAAGATTCAAAATATGTGATAACTATAAAATACTTTATCTTTAGACACCAATCTAGCTCTCATACTAACTATCATGACCTGTCTCAACAAAAGTCAGAGTACACTTCGGGTGGGTCGTGATATCACATGCATGGGCAAAAAGAAAATCCATGTTTGTTAGGCGGGAGCAGAGATACTGATAATTAGTTTAAAATAATTATTTTTGAGGGAAAATATTTGATTTTATGCGGAAGATCTAAGATATGACAGTGAAAAGTTAAATACGCATGTATTTTAATAAATTCATAATCTAAAGTGTTGCTACAATTTTTCATGCAATAATCATCTCAGATGAATGAACATGCAAATAATATCAAATTCTAGTACATATAATATAGCCTAGTAGTTGTCCATGATTTACTGATCATAATTGTTACATAAAATAAATGTCTGACAGTAAAAAAAATGAAACGTAAACATAGAACCTGAAACTTAATGCAGATGGGGCTCGAGGATCTGATGGTGTTATCACGAACGCTAAGACAATTCCAAAACAAGAAGGAAATGCCTCAGAACATTGAAATAAATAGGTGAGCAAGAAAAAATACATAACCAGTAAGTGAAAGCAGAAATGTGTGTGTATAATTTTTAATGAAACAAAACTAACAAGACAGACAAGTTAAATGGCCAAACCGAAATAACTTGCATTATTAGACTACTCCGGAGTATAACATAGATCCAATCTAATATTGGTTTGATTTCAGTTGTAAATATGTCAATTGCATTGCATAACACATTATAATTGTCTTGCATACTATCTCTAAACATGGTCAAACAATGCATAACACGTTATTTAGAACTTATCATATGTATGACCTATGTTGTAGGCTTATTAAATTTTGTTCATTACAATTCAAGATATGTACACTTAGTTTATTAGTCGTTTTTTGTGTTTCGTGAGTTCTTCTTCTGCTGCTGCTGCAACCTTCTCTGATCGTGATGACGCAGGTCTTCTCCTTCCGCTGCTGCCACCTTCTTGATCACGAGGTTGCTGGTTTTCTTCTTCCGCTACTTCAACTTTCTCTGATTGTGAGGTCTTCTTTTTCTTTTTCTTCTTCTTCCTCCGCTGCTGCAACCTTCTCGAGCATGATGCCTTCTTCTTCCATTTATTCTTTGATGTCTTCTTCTTCAATTTCTTCTTCTTTGATTTACTCTTCTGATTTCCTGCTATATATGATTTTCTGCACTTAACATCCTGCTGTATATATGATTTCCCGCACTTAACATCTTGTGTTAGTGCTGTATATGATTTCCCACACTTAACATCCTGCTGTATATGATTTCGGCAGTTAACAATTGTTTCGAGATTATGCTTCATGTTTTATTATTTTGAGGATTTATAATTGCATTAGTGATATAATTACATATATATATATATATATATATATATATAATATATATATATATATATATATATATAGATATAATATATATTATACATGTATCCTCCCGTATTCATATTCTTATTTTTTAAAAATTGCCGTACCACCGTACCG
>CM077156.1:192163085-192240327 GCA_039583875.1 Platanthera guangdongensis | reverse complement strand
CCTGTTCTTTCTCCTCCAATAGAAATCAAAAGGATATGTTTTGTCTTATTGATGGATGGAGAGAGGGGTGAAGGAGTAGTTCTAGTTTTGTGAAGAAGCCAACTTCAGCTTGTATGGCGATCATGTTGAAGCAGGCTGCCTTCTGTTGAAAACAGATGGGCGAGGAGGAGAAAAAGACTGTGAAAGTGTAGTTTTTGCAGGGAGGATTGCAGCTGGAAGCAGTATTATTGGTGCATTGTTGAGAGCATTGCATATGATGAGGTGGATCATTTGGCTGAAGGATTGTGGGATTGTTGCTGGAAGTGTCTCCAAGTGGAATTGTGTTGAAATATGATTCAATCATAAGCTGTTTTTATATATATAAATTTAGCTAGTTTTCCTCCTTCACTCTCCTAACCTATTTCTTTTTTCTCAAATGCGGCGGCCGGGATGCCGGCTGCGGCTCCTCGCGGCCACGTGCGCGAAAAAGTGGAGGGTATATAAGACTCCCTTTCAGAATCATAAATATATCTCTTAGCTTACTTACCTCCTAATTAAAGTCAAATGTATGTTTGTTAATAGTTATAAACTTGGATGGAGAAGTAAACAAGCAACCAAACTTTCACATCTGCTCAATCCCCCCCTATTAAGGAAGCAAGATGTCTTATTTTTAACACATCATGAAGCAATCATCAATCTTAATTTTTGAAGTTTTAAATTATTAAGGAGACCAGACCAACATATAAAATATTCATCATCAAAACAAAACAAGAAGCTAGAAGGAATAGATTAATAAAAGGATGGAGAGACGTTCGTTCAGCTCAGCTGCCTGCTATCCAGCTACATCATCAGCATCATCATTGTTGTTCTCATCAACAGGAGTGGCCTTCCCACGGGCTAAAACGACGCCTGAGCACCAAATATGTTTCCTATCCATAGAGTAGTATTGTAAAACCTCTTTCCTATAATCCTCCAACCAACGAAGGAGATTATCACCATCACCGTGGATGCAGGCGCCGGCTTCCTCATCCCCCTCATCATCGTCGATGGAAAGGGAATCCAAGCCGTCATTTATGGCGGGGGCGGCGTCGGATTTGCCACCACCGTCGTTGATGATGGATGCGCTGCTGCTGCTGCTGCTGCTGCGGTTGTTGGCCATCTCCATGCGTATAAGGAGGAGATATATGGATGGGCGGAGGCTGCTGCAATGGATCGAGGAAAAAGGGGGGTTTTTTACCAAGAAAATTTGTAAGGAATCAAGGGAAGATGGAAGAGATTACATGCGTCCAATATTTAAAGGAAAACCGAGGCTCGAGGTAATAAATTGCTTCCTATAATATCGGCTTGCAAGATTTCAATTTGTTTCTTATAATACATACCTCATCGCCATCAATACATAATTTCCTAAAAATAGGATTTCTAAGGTATGTACTTGACTGTGCTATTTATGAAGGCTTTAATTTCTTTCTATGAGCAGCAGCCTTTGGAAACCCCACCGGGGACGCTAGAAAAACTCCTAGCTTTAATGGTGCTATTTATGACGGCTTTTTCTGAAAACATCCTCTCAAAATCTCTATTTTTTTAATCAAAAAGTTGTTATCTAAGCTTTATATTTTTGTTTGTATATTTTCTTATTATGTGTTCATTATAATTTTTTATCTAAGCAGGAAGATAGAAGGTGGCAGGAGGCCCACGGAGATATCTTAGCATGCGTTGCAAGAATGTTACCGTTAAAAGACTTTCTAAAATTCCGCAGCATTTGTCGTAGTTGGAAAGAAGCAGCATCTGCAATGTCGAGGGTCACACAATTCTGGAAGGAAGATTCATGGGCTCTATCATACGACTGCGATAGTGAGTGCAATTGCATATTTTTTGAGAATTATGACCCCACAAATAGTGCCTTCAAAATACACAATCTCCGCGGAGCTAAATGCCTTGTGTCCAAATGTGGTTGGCTTTTCATGCGCCGAAGTGATAATTACTTCTTCAATCCCGTAACTTTCGAAGAAATCCTCCTTCCTCGGTATCCCTATGGACCAATTTTATTTGCCGCCCTACAAATCGGGACATTCTCCGCTCTACCAACCTCGAAGAATTGCATTGTGACCATGTTCAGTTTCAAAACTATCTCCACCGTCGAGGTTGTCAAGTATCATTTTGATGATAACAAGTGGGAGGTTCTTCAGATTGAGCTCACAGAAAATCTAACGGACAATGTATTTTTTGGCGCTGCAGGAAATGTGCAGATTCGCTTAACGGGTTCAAATGATTCATTTAAGGCTCACGCATCGATGATTATCTTTTTTGGTATTAATATCCTGACTTTTGACTTCGTGACAGAGGCGTATGAATTAAATCCGCTGGATCAGCCTCCAAATTTAGGCCCCATGATGCGAACCAGCAAACTCTTAAAGCATGGTTATAAGTATGGATGCAACCTTAAGAATAATTGTTCATTAATCACCTGTGTCAATGATGAGAATACTACTTATAACTGGATTTTTCATGACACACTTGCTCGAAATTACACTGCTAAGTTTGTGTGGATAGAACCGAAATTTTCAATAGACAAACTTTTACCTGAAGCTTAAAGTTTTATATTTTTGCAGAAAAGTACAGTTGCAGATAAGAAGAAGAGGGACTCGTCGATTTCAGGTGAGCAATCAAGTGCAGCATTAATCTCTCCTCTAACGTCAATACAAACAAAAAAAAGGGGAATTGATATACGCAAATCAATTTCGCTATCCGCAAACGTTTGATATTCGCAAACCACTGTTTTTCAATTAGCTATCCGCAAACATAATTGTTATCCGCAAACCACTGCTTTATAAATTTGTTATCCGCAAACATAATTGTTAGCCGCAATAATGATACCACAAATACATAGATATTAATAAAATTCCCAAAATATCATAACAATGTAATTAATTTTAGTTTTTTAAAGTCCATACAAACATAGTTAACATTCAAAGAAGTCATGATTATAGCCTAATATGACATTCCTTCACACCGATGTTTTAGCCTGCAAAAATGAAGAAGATATCAATATTAATAGTTGCCTTGAAAAGAAGTCAAAAGAAGTCATGACTAGCCTCTAAAGTTGCCTTGAAAATATTTAGCATCGTTTTTGGCCTAATCTGTCACTGTAATGGTAATCAATTACAGGATACAGGGCTCCCCATGTTGGAACATAACGCGGAAACTATCCCATAGGCACAACCAAATATTTACAGGGTGTACAAGAACATATAAATCTGAACAAACTCTTCAAACATAAATTAATATAAGTGCAATAATAAATCATGAATAAATGTACCGACGTCCGTTACAGAAAACACCGCGGAGGAGCCGGACTCGCTCGATCCGCGGGAGAGAGAATAATTTGGACTGCAATCCGCTAGCACAGCGGACGCACAAGGTTCGTCGAGAACCTTCGTCGTCGGATGACGACCAAACCACCCGCTACCACCAGAGAAACACTGTCGAGCCCAACTGCACTCACGCACGCCATCGACGCCAAGCCGCACCACCGGAGAAAACCACCATCAAGGCACCGCACTCCGCAAGCCTTTGCCGCCATGTCCGCATCGCCGGAGAGAAACTCCGTCAAGGCCACTGCACCACCGCAAGCCTTCTCCGCCACGCCCGCACCGCCTCAGCTACTCCAAGACCGGTAGAGATCCTCTCCTCCAAGACCGGTGGCTATTTCCTCCAAAGCCGGTGAATACATCGAGAGTCCCACACGAGAGAAATGCTTCGCCGCCATCGCACGGTGTTGCACCAACTGCAACCACCGGCGGCATCCAACAGGGGTCTCCCACCCTCTTGCGGCACCAAGAGTGAGACGGCGAAGGTGACGACGACAGCTCCTCCCTCCAATGCAAACAATGGTTGCTGCTGGCGGCTCTGTTTTTTTTTCTCAACTCAAAACAATAGTGGCGGCATTTTATTTTTCATGAACAGTCTATATATATATATATTCCTTGCACAGATTTCATTCTATATATACTAGCATGTATATATATATAATAATGGTGGCACCTTTAACTTTAGGCAAGAGAGAGCAGCTCTCTTTAAATTAACACCATTAATAGGGCTGAGTGTTTTCCTTGCGCGACGTTTCCAAATTCGGATCCAAAACAAAAAATAACACCTAGCCCTATTAATTTACTCCTGCAGTGTGAATGTGGCCGCGAGGTACGGCGGAGGCCGGTTGGGATGCCGGCTGCGGCTCCTCGCAGCCGCGTGCGTGGAAAAGTGAAGGGAATATAAGACTCCCTTTGAGAGTCATAAATATATCTCTGAGGTTACTTACCCCTTAGTTAAAAGTCAAATGTATGTTTGGTAATATTAAGCAAGCAAGATTGTCTTATTTTTTATGCAAGATAAATAAATACTATTAGCCAAATAATCAATATAGCAACTAAAATATTTCAACACATGATGAAGCAATCATCAATCTTAAATTTTGAAGTTTTAAATTATCAAGTCTACCAGACCACATATAAAATATTCTTCATCAAAATAAATTAAACAAGAAGCTAGAAGGAATAGATTAATAAAAGGATGTAGACACGTTGGTTCAGCTCAGCTGCCCGCTATCCAGCAACATCGTCAGCATCATCATTGTTGCTCTCATCAACAAGGGTGGCTTTGGTTGTATATAAAATGGGGCCTGAACCCCAAATATGATCCATTTCCATAGAGTAGTATTCTTTCATCTCTTTCATATTCTCGAGCAACCAACTAAGAAAACGATCACCATTCCCGTGGATGCAGGTGCCTGCTTCCTCATCTTCCTCATCATCGTAGATGGGAAGGGAATCCAAGGTGTCGGCTTCCTCAACTTCCTCATCATCGTAGATGGAAAGAGAATCCAAGCCGCCATTGATGGCGGGGGCGGCGTCGGATTTGCCACCGTCGATGTTGGATGGGCCGCTGCTGTTGTTGTTGTTAGCCATGCACACACTTATGAGCAGGGGGGGGATCCAGGAGATATATGGATGGAGGAAATTAAGGGGGGCCAAAGGGGATTTTATAGAAAACACCAAAAAAATTTTGCAAAAATGAAAGAAGAAACTGTATGCGTCCAGTATTTAAAGGAAAATAAGGATCCCACGTATTATCTCTGGACCTAATTAACCAATGGTGGAGAAGGCTTGACAGTCCTAAAAACAAGCTGGACCGTAGGAAGCAGATATCTCTTCCGTATGTCTCAATCTAAATATGCTGATATATATTCAACATAAAATCAGTATTATTGATGAGAATGAAAGAGACCAATATATAAAATCAGTACATAAAAAATTACGAAACTTGACATATCAATTACAACCAGGTGCTGTGCTTGTGCTGGTGTTGCAAACATGCTATAGATGAAAAATATGAAGGAGACCTACATATAAAATATTGATCAACAAAAAAAATGAAAAAAACATGTTTCTTATCCAGCGACATCATCAGCATCATCATTGTTGTTCTCATCAACAGGGGTGGCCTTCCCACGGGCTAAAAGGGGGCCTGAACCCCAAATATGTTTCCTATCCATAGAGTAGTATTGTAAGACCTCTTTCCTATACTCATCCAACCAACTAAGGAGACTTTCACCATCTCCGTGGATGCAGGTGCCGGCTTCCTCATCTTCCTCATCATAGATGGAAAGCGAATTCAAGCTGCCGTTGTTGTGGCCACCGTCGTTGATGATGGATTCGTCATTGCTGCTGTGGTTGTCGTCCATGTACATACCATGAGAAAGAGGGGGGTTTTTTAGAGGAGACAACCAAAAATGTATGTAAGGTTTAGGGAGGAGGAGCATGTGTCAAATATTTAAAGGAAAAAAAGAGAGGCTCCAGCTAATAAATTGTTTCCTATAAAACCGGCTTGCAAGTATTGCTCGTGCGCAAGCAAGCAAATTCCCGTACACGTATTTCAATGGTCCAGATTTCTTTAGACTAGTGCAATCATTGGTCAATACGACCGTATAATCTCCAAACAAGGGAAAATTTTTGGGTACGGTACTCGCACAGCTGTTTGATTGCTCATCAATGCACTTGCACAAATTTTGATGAGCGAGTAGACGAATAGATGGGTACTTGCACGGCACTGTAGCCGTGCGGATACCGTACCTAAAATTGCTCCCAAACAAGAATCAGACGGCCGCGCACGAGCAGAAATACATGTGTGTACAGCAGCCTTTGGAAACCCCACCGGGAAAGCTGGAAAAACTCCTAGCTTTAAATGGTGCTATTTATGAAGGCATTTTATTAAAGTATCGTCTCAAAATCGCTTTTTTTAATCAAAAATGCTATCTAAGCTTTTTATATTTCATCATTTTTGTTTGTATATTTCTTGTGTGTTTATTGTAATTTGTTTTTGCAGGATAATAGAAGCTGGGAAAAGGCTCACAAAATACAATACAAATATATATTTTCTTGTGTTACACGCTGCTACAGTAACAGCATGTCTTCAGTCACAGAATGGAATTTCCGGAAATGCCCCTCCACTTCCTCTCCCCATTTTATAATTAAAAAAATACGGGGCGGGCGCGGAGGTGGCGGAGGAGAGGGGCGCTGCAGGTGGAGGAGGATGAGGTGGGCTCTGGGGAGGTGGCGGAGGTCATGGGCTCTGGAGGTGGCGGAGGAGTACGTGGGCGCTGGAGGTGGCGGAGGAGGAGGTGGTGGGCGCTACAGGTCGGTGGTGCATCAAGTCTCTCTCGTGCAGCTGCTAACACACAAGACAACATATAAGACATGCTAACACACAAGACAACATATAAGACATAACAAGCAGTATATATATAAAGATGGGTGCTGTTACTAGCAAAACCCATTTGGTTTCTAGCAAACCATTACTATTAGCAAACCGGCATTTATCAAAATGGCTATTTGAAAACCATTTTGTTACTAGCAAACCAATATATAATTTTCGCGTATTTTTGAACTGCGTTTTATACGTATATTTTCATGAGAAGTGTTCAACGTGAAAGTTGTAGATCTCGACGAGATCTACAACTTTCATGTTGAACATTTTTTGATTTAAAGCAATTTAGACTCCCAATTTGACCCCTGAAAAAAGTCACGCTGAAAATATGTACGAACACCCGGGATCGGCGTGACCTTTTTTAGGAGGACAAATCTGGGGCTTAAAAGGATTCAAAATAAAAGTATTCAACATTAAAGTTGTAGTTCTCGACGAGATCTATAACTTTCATGTTGAACATTTTTGATTTGAACTAGTTTAGACCTCCGATTTGGGCCCCGAAAAAAGTCACGCCGAAAATCTGTACATACGACTCGTTCCGTGCGTGTCTTATTTCGGGCCCAAATTGGAAGCCTAAACGGCTTCAAATCAAAAAATGGTCAACATGAACGTTGTAGATCTCGAAGAGATCTACAACGTTCATGTTGAACATTTTTGATTTGAAGCAATTTAGCCTTCCGATTTGACTACTGAAAAAATCACGCCGAACATATGTACAGACACCAGGGATCGGCGTCACCTTTTTCGGAGGCCAAATCGTGGGCTTAAACGGCTTCAAAATAAAAAGTGTTCAACATGAAAGTTGCAGATCTCGACGAGATCTATAACTTGCATGTTGAACACTTTTTGATTTTAAACAGTTTAGACCTCCGATTTGGGCCCGAAAAAAGTCACGCCGAAAAATTTGTACCGACGACACATTCCATGCGTGTCTTTTTTCGGGCCCAAATTGGAAGTCTAAACGGTTTCAAATCAAAAAATGGTCAACGTGAAAGTTGTAGATCTCGATGAGATCTACAACTTTTATGTTTATCACTTTTTCAAATGAGAAAATTTGGGACTTAAAATTTAAAATACAAAATATAAAAAAAAACAAGATTGGTTTGCTAGTAGTAAATTTTGGGAAGAGAAAGAAATGAAAAAAAAGGCTGAATCTGCTTTTTTGCTGGTTTGCTAGAAACGAAAGTGGGTTTGCTAATAAACAGCACCCATAAAGATATACAAATATATGATATGACCAGACGACCCCTAAATATAAAATATGGATGCATTACAGTGCTCCTCTGAAAGAAGAAGGTGGGGAGGATGAATTTTCTCTGTCTCTTCTTATTAACGTACATGGCTTTATATAGAGCCAAAAATTACAAGTTTCCTAAACTGGAAGGAATCAAAACGGCAAGCTATTTACAACCAAAATAATAGCAATTGTCAAAACCATAGGCTCTTAATTAGGTACAGATATTTACAGCTAATATATATATATATTGCCCTTAATTATCGCAATACTCCCCCTCAAGTTGGCGTATGGAGATCTTGAATGCCAACTTGCACAAGAGGAACTGAAATTGTTGTTTCCCGAGAGCCTTAGTAAGAATATCGGCAAGCTGCATATTAGTGCGAACATGGAAGGTAGTGATATGCCCTGCTTGAATTTGATCACGCACATAATGACAATCAATCTCAATGTGTTTCGTGCGTTCATGAAAAACAGGGTTGACAGCAATATGTAAAGCAGCTTGACTGTCACAGAACAAACGCATAGGTCTTGAATGTGAAACACCAAGAGATTTTAGCAAAGATTTAAGCCACGTAAGCTCACAACTTGTGGTAGCCATCGAACGATATTCGGCTTCAGCAGAAGACCGAGAGACGGTTGGCTGTTTCTTTGTTTTCCAGGAGATAGGAGACATGCCCAACATAATAAAATAACCTGTAACGGAACGACGTGTTAGAGGGCAAGTAGCCCAATCTGAATCACAGTAAGCATTGAGGTGTAGATCGCTGTTGCGGTGGAGAAGAATACCCTGTCCGGGAGTATTTTTAAGTAGCGTACAACGCGAAGAGCGGCATTCCAATGAGCCTCCTTCGGACACTGCATAAATTGAGCAAGAATATGAACCGCATAACATAACTCTGGATGAGTGAAGGTAAGGTAAATCAAGCGACCAACGAGCCGACGATACTGTTCAGGATGCACGAAATTGGACCCGCGGCGAGTGCTAGCTGATGATTTGGTTCCATAGGGAAATCACATGGCTTCGCACCAAGCAAACCAGAATCAGAGATGATATCTAATGCATACTTTCGTTGGGAAAGATACAATCCATCCGGTCCTCTAGCAATCTCAATCCAAGAAAGTATTTCAACGCACCCAAATCCTTCATGTGGAAGCATGCACTCAAATAAGCCTTAAAATTAGCGATGGCTTCAGAAACATTTCCCGCAATAATCAAGTCATCGACATACACAAGGACATGAAGAACAGTACCATTGCGTTCCAAAGAGAATAAGGAATAATCAGCATAAGATTGGACAAAACCAAAAGACGTCAAAGCAGAGGCAAGCTTTGCAAACCAATTACGAGGTGCCTGGCGAAGACCATAAAGAGATTTGCGCAAGCGACACACCTTCCCAGAGGAAGAACTAGAGAACCCAGGAGGAAGAGTCATGTATACTTCCTCATCGAGATCACCATGTAGAAAAGCATTGTGAACATCCATTTGATGAAGTTCCCAACCACGAACGATTGCAACGGCAAGAAAGACACGAACTGAAACCATTTTAGCAACCGGCGCAAATGTCTCGTCAAAGTCAATGCCTTCAACCTGACGATTACCGAGAATAACTAAACGAGCCTTGTGGCGCTCAATGGTACCATCAGAGTTGTACTTGATTTATATATCCACTTGCATCCAATAGCTTTCTTTCCAGGTGGTAAATCAACAATCACCCATGTACCATTGTTTTCCAGAGCCGTGATTTCTTTATGCATAGGAAAATTATTTCATAAAAAACAACATCACATGAGTTCAGAAACTCTCTGTTTTCAAGATCATATAACCGCCAGGCCTTCTTACCATGTGGGTACCCAACAAGATGCATTTACGGCTACGAGAACCAAACTTATTTCGATCACGGGAATTTGGGACGCAAAACAAAGACATCCAAATGTTCGGATATGGTCATAATTAGGCGGACAGCCAAAGAGGATTTCATATGGGGTTTTGCCTTTATGGATGGCGGAAGGTGTACGATTGATAAGATAACCAGCAGTAAGAATACATTCCCCCCAAAATTCAAGAGGTAAATGGGCTTGAAAGCGGAGTGCACGGGCTATATTGAGAATATGACGGTGTTTGCGTTCCACCCGCCCATTTTGTTGAGGGGTACCAACGCAAGAGGTCTCAAATGAAATACCTTGTTCGGCAAAGAAATTTTTTAAAGTGGTAAATTCGGTCCCATTGTCACTACGAACACGCTTCACCTTCTTATTAAATTGTCGTTCAGTCATGGCACAAAAAGATTGGATAATTTTCCCAACCGCTGTTTTTGTGGCCATTAAATGCACCCAAACTCCTCTTGAACAATCATCCACTATTGTCAAAAAATATGAAGCACCACATGAAGAAGGAACGTGTAGGGTCCCCACACATCGCAATGAATTAAGTCAAATAAATCAACAGCTTTATTAGAACTAATTGGAAAGGATGTACGAGTTTGTTTTGCTTGGAAACAAACATCACAAGGTTCATTAATATGCTGATCGATACCACTGATGCCTGGAAGCTGAGAAATTATCGAACCAGAAGGATGCCCGAGGCGCCGATGCCACACTTGGTAAGAATCGGCTTGAGTTGTATGACAGAGTTTACCAGTTGAAGCCGCTGAGTGGAACCAATAGACCCCATCCCTCTCTTTACCTGCCCCAATCACCATCCTCGAAGTGCGGTCCTGTATCACACATAGTTTGTCAGTTAGGGTGACTATGCAATTTAATTCTTTGATCAACTGGGCAAAAGATATCAGATTACAGGTTAACCGCGGAACATATAAAACGTGCCGAATTGTCATATTTGTACTGAAAATCATTGTCCCTTCCTGGACAGCATTGGTATGCGTCCCATCAGGTAACATAATGGGAGATGGAAAAATGTCGGATACGTTTACAAGCAATTTTTATCACCTGTCATATGGTAAGAGGCACCGTATCTAATATCCATTGGGAAGACGACTTACCCGAGAGATGTTCACTGGAAGAAGATTTATGAGTAAAGGATTTGAACATGTTCAAAACCTCATTCCATTGATCATCAGTCAATGCAGGAGAGAGACTTGTACGATCCTGAGATGTAAATGGAGCATGAAGAGTAGGTGAACCAATTGGATTGGTGGTAGTTTGAGCTGCGTTGGCAACACCACCAACGCCCTTCCCGCGTCCAAGACCGGAAGCAGAGCGACCACCCCTCCCTTTCTCTGCTCCTTTGTCGGTCCCCCGTCCATTATTCCACCACTCTGGATATCCTATATTTTGAAGCAAGAACTTGCCTCATGTCCTGAACGTCCACAGTTCGGGCAAGTGGGCTTGTCATGGCGACGAGACGGAGCACTGCGAAGAGCAAAAACCATACCGTCGTTGCGTGCATCACGACCTTTTGTCATTGTCTTGTGTCGTTCTTCTTGCACCACTAAGGCATAAGTACGATTTAGAGGGGGAGAGGATCTTGGGCCAGAATATTAGAGCGCAAGGTACCATATAAATCATCATCGAGGCCCATCAAAAATTGATGAACTCGCTCATCTTCACGCTCCTTGCTTAAATCTGTAGCCCAGTGGCAAGTGCACTTACCACAAGTACATCCTCTCGCCTTCACGTAAGTGGAAAGCTCATCCCAAATCTTCTTGAGATGTCCATAGTATGTTGCTATATTCTGACCACGTTGATGGTGGCGAGTAAGATCTGACCTTAGTTGGTGGATCCGAGGTCCATTTCCAATGGAAAACCGTTGCTGCAACTCGTCCCAAAGTCTTGCACAGTCTCATAGTAGGTAATTGTGGAACGAAGGGAGGGTTCAATGGATTGGAGCACCCATGCAACGAGCATGGAATTAACGCTCCACCAGTCTTCTATCTCCTTTGCATCATCATCTGGTTAGTCACTGTGCCATCTAGGAAACAGAGCTTACGCTTAGCTCGAAATGCATTGCGTATACTCTTCTCCCATTCTTGATAGTTGTCGCCCTTGAGGACCACAGGACAAATGGTCATACCGGGATGATCCGAAGGGGGTAGATAATATGGAGAAGTTAGATCGATAGCTACCATCTTGCCTTTTTCGATAGCTTCACCACCAACTTTTGCCATGGGTACAACACCGGCGAAAGTAACACAGGAAGAGATGTTACGAACCTCGCTTTGATACCATGAAAGAAGAAGGTGGGAGGATGAATTTTCTCTGTCTCTTCTTATTAACGTACATGGCTTTATATAGAGCCAAAAATTACAAGTTTCCTAAACTGGAAGGAATCAAAACGGCAAGCTATTTACAACCAAAATAATAGCAATTGCCAAAACCGTAGGCTCTTAATTAGGTACAGATATTTACAGCTAATATATATATATATATATTGCCCTTAATTATCGCAATATCCTCCACTCACACCACCATCTGTACGACACCGTCCCCCACAAAGTCGAGCAACTCTTCTGCGCGCAGTTCTACAATGACCGGAAGCAGATGGAGGATCGCCTGAGCATGACCTGCGAGCAGCGCGCTGCCGCTCCTTCCGTCGACTACCTCTGCCACTGTCAAGCTGTGCAAGCTCTTCGTCGAGCGGGGTGCCGCCGGCGTGGACATCCAAGAGTTGGTGACGAAATATTGCGGGCATATGGCCAACGCTCCATAGCTTTGGCTTCGTTTGGTGGGACTTATTTTCACCGGTCAAGCGGTTACGACCATTTGAAACGGACCTTAATTAAGACCGGGCCTTTGACTGTTGACATTCGCCGGTTCCAACTTCCAACATCCTACGCAAACACTTGGGAATGGGACGCGGATCCTCTCCAGTTGGGGCGAACTGGAGGGGATCCAGTTCGCGGCCCTGATTTCGCTTGGGAAATCGGACGACGGAACTCCACTCGCAGCTGATCTGGCGAGCGGGTCCCGCGAGTGGAGTTAAACTTCTTCTCCGCCATCCGATTTTGGAGGCGAAATCAGGGCCGCAAACTGGATCCCTCCAGTTCGCCCCAAATGAAGACGATCCCGATCCTTGGGAAACAGCGCACCAGCACGAGGCACGTGTTACGTTGGAAATCCCCATCTGACTACTCCCACTAATAATTTAAAGAGCCCATAAATCAACTACTAATTTAAAGAGCCCATAAATCCAACTAATTTTTAGATCCCATAAATTAATTACCAATTTAAAGAAAACATAAATCCAACTAATTTAAATCCCCATCTGCACAAGTTATTTGCTGCCACCAAATTATTAATTATTATTATTCCTTCAAATTTACTTTAGCATAAATTCTAGCTTCTCTGGATCTCGGCTGCATTTTAAAAATCTTGAAGGGACATTTAAGACCAAATTATATCAAAAAATTAACCTAATTACAAAAAAATACAAGGAATCAGATATCAAATATTATAATGTTGGTTAAGATAGGAATGCAGGTATTACAAAGATATTAAGCATTTAAGATTGTTTAAATTAAGTTATTTTTCTATTATAATGTAAAAATATAAGCAAAGAAATGGAGGTTACTTACACATTGGAGGGATCTAAGATCTTCGGAGGATTACAGACGTGTCTCTTAGAGCTTCAAAATAAAAACCTCCAGTTATTTCTCCGTTATAATGTAGAAATATAAGCAAAGAAATGGTTGTTTCTTACACAATGGAGGGAGCTAAGATCTTCGGAGGATTACAGATGTGTCTCTTAGGGCTTCAAAATAAAAACCTTCAGTTATTTTTTCCTTTATAATGTAGAAATATAAGCAAAGAAATGGTCGTTTCTTCTCACGTGGGAGGGAGCTAAGATCTTCGGAGGATTACAGAGGTGTCTCTTTGGGCTTCAAAATAAAAACCTGCATGAAGATGAGCGGCTCTGCGACCTCTAATCGACTTCCTAACTGAGAATCAACAGCCGTAGAAGACTATAACATCAACACAATTGTAAGGGTTTCAATATTCATTAATTATGTTAGAAATGTAAAAGGCTATTTGTATTAACATCAAAGGGACCAATGTGGTCTTACATATATAGAAGAAGAGCAAGGGGAGAGAGCCCATCTAGACAATGTGAGACTAAAAATGTGAGACAATAAATGCTCTATTTAAATACATTAAATACAATATTTAACACGCCCCCTCAAACTCACGGTGGATCATGAACCGAGAGTTTGCTAATAAGATAACGGAATCTTGCAGTTGTGAGAGACTTGGTGAGGAAGTCTGCAACTTGTTCTTCAGAGGTAATGAACGGTAGAGAGATGGTGTTGGCGAGGAATTCCTGACGAGTATAGTGACAATCGATCTCAATGTGTTTTGTCCGTTCATGGAACACCGGATTGGAGGCGATTTGAATGGCGCTTCGATTGTCACAAATAGGGGAGTGGGGCCTGTTAGCTGGACACCAAGATCGCGAAGAAGACGACGAAGCCAAACTATTTCAGCAGTGGTGGAAGCCATGGCACGATACTCAGCCTCCGTGCTGGAGCGCGCAATGGATTCCTGTTTCTTACTACGCCAGGAGATCAGAGAGTCGCCCAGGAAAACACAGAACCCAGTAGTTGAGCGACGAGTGGTGGCATCCCCCGCCCAGTCAGCATCCGAGAATGCTCGGAGGGTGAGTGGCGAAGTGGCAGAGAGAAATAACGAGCGACTGACAGAGCCGCGTAGGTAGCGGAGTATCCGGAGGACCGCGGCATAGTGAGCAGAGCGAGGAGCTTGAACAAATTGACTGACGAAGCTAACAGCGTAAGCAATGTCTGGTCGAGTCATGGTGAGATAGACCAGCATCCCGACGAGGCGCCGATAACGGGAGGCATCGGGCAGCGGTTCCCCATCAGTAGGAAGGAGTTTCAGATTTAGCTCAATGGGGGTGTCCACAGTGCTGGGTGTCAGTGAGAGCGGCCACAGAGAGAATATCGGAGACGTATTTTTGCTGAGACACCAGAATCCCGCGGTTGGAGCGGGCAATCTCTAACCCAAGGAAGTAGCGAAGGGGGCCCATGTCCTTCATCTCGAACTGACTGCGGAGGTGGGTCTGAAGAGCGGCAATGGTGACGTGATCATCTCCAGTGATAATCATGTCGTCAACATACAGGAGCAGGATGGCGCAACCCTGAGCGGAGGTGCGGGTAAACAGGGCATGATCAGTCTGGCGTTCAACGAAACCAGCCTTGAGAACTGCAGAGCGGAAGCGCTCAAACCAGGCACGAGGAGCCTGTTTTGAGGCCATAGAGGGCCCGGCGGAGGTGGCAGACATGGCCAGGGGTGTCGAGAGACCCGGGGGAGGTGCCATGTAGACATCCTCAGTGAGATCGCCATGAAGGAAGGCATTGGTGACATCCATCTGATGGAGGGGCCAATTGCGGGCAGCGGCGACCGCAAGTAAGGTGCGGACGGAGGTCATCCGTGCAACCGGAGCAAAGGTTTCGTCATAATCGATGCCATGTTCCTGTGAAAACCCGCGAGCAACCAAGCGGGCTTTATGGCGCTCAATAGAACCGTCCGGACGAGTCTTAACTTTGAAAATCCATTTGCAGCTGATAGGAGTGACACCGGGAGGACACGGAACAAGATCCCAAGTATGAGTCCGGCTAAAGGCTTGAAGTTCAAGCGCCATGGCTTGCTGCCATTCGATTTTGCCAACGGCCTCTTGGTATGACTGGGGCTCCCGGTGGGCGTGGAGAGCTGTGAGGAAGGCCTGAAAGGCAGGGGAATAGGAGGTAGCCGCGGTGAGAGCGGAAGGGGTGTCGTAGCGAGCAGGGGGATGGCGATGGCGAGCAGGATTACGGCGAGGAGGAGCAGGATCCACGGTTGCAGGGGCGGACGGAGCGTCAGACAGAGCCGTATCAGGAGCAGGAGCAGGAGGAGGGGGTGTGGGCGTCGGAGGAGGAGCCGATGTGGAAGGAGGAACCTCGGGCAGAGAACGAGGTGGAGATAGGGGAGGATGGACAAGGGGAGTCCGGGGGCGAGTTGGTATAGAAGGAAGAAGCGGAAGAGAAAGTGGTGGAGCAATGGGAGGTGAGGAGGGTAGGTGTGCGGGGGGGAAGAGAAGAACATGTCATGTTCGACGAAGGAGACACGTCGAGAGATGCGAATGCGACGAGCCACCGGATCGTACAACGATAGCCTTTGTGGTGGGGGCTAAGACCGAGGTGAACACAACGAGTGGAGCGAGCGGAGAGTTTGTTACGTTCAGTAGGAGGAAGGAGAACGAAGCAGGTGCACCCAAAAGTGCGGAGAGAGGCATACTGCGGCGGGCGGGAATGAAGGCGTTCATAAGGAGTGACGCCAGAGAGGGGTCGTGGAAGGAGTGATGTTGATGAGGTGAACAGCGGTGAGAACGACTTCGGCCCAGAAGGAGGGAGGAGCGGAGGCGGAGATGAGGAGAGTACGAGCAGTTTCGATGATGTGGCGATGTTTGCGTTCAGCAACCCCATTTTGTTCATGGGTGTGCGGGCAAGACTGTTGGTGGAGGGTGCCATGCGAGTGGAGGATATCGCGCATGGTGGAGGAGAGAAATTCTTGAGCGCAGTCAGAGCGAAAGACCTTAATGCGACGCTCAAACTGAGTGTGAAGCATAGCGGTGAACGTGCGATACGCAGCGGGTATATCAGAACGATGGCGAAGGAGATACACCCAAGCACAGCGGGAAAAATCATCAATAAAACTCACATAATAAAGATAGCCAGAATGTGAAGCAAGAGGCGCGCGGGCCCCAATATCAGAGTGAACTAAATCAAAAGGGGCTGTCGTTTGAGAAGCACTACTTGTAAATGGTAGAGCAAGGTGCTTTGACAAACGGCAGCCGGTACAAACAGAGAGGGGGGAAGGGGAGACACGACCCAAAGCTCCAGAGCGGATAACACTTCGGAGTCGATCAGGAGACAGATGTCCTAAACGTCTGTGCCACAAGTCGGCATCAGAGACAACAGAGAGGGCCGAAGCGGAGGGTGGCGGGGGGGGGGGGGGGGGAACATGAAGATACTCCAGCTGATACAGGCCACCGGTCCTACGGCCCCGTCCAATCCTCTGAGCTGTCCGGGAATCCTGCACAACACAATCAAAAGAAGAGAATAAAACCGTTAGACCACGATCACAGAGGGAGCTGACAGAAATGAGGTTTATATGTAGCCGAGGAGCATGGTGGACGTTGGAGAGAGTAAGGCATCCAAGAGGGGCAGAAGTTGGGGTGATGGAGCCAGATCGCAGAATAGGGAGAGAGCCCCCATCAGCAGTGGTGACCTGTAGAGAAGGGGGGGAGGAGGTGCAGTTGGTGAGGGTGCGGGAGTCGGAGGTGAGGTGGCAGGAGGCCCCAGAGTCGAAATACCAAGGTGCAGTTGGAGGAAAGCGAGCAGCAACAGTACCAGAAGCAGCTGAGAGACTGTGTTCCGCAGAGGAGCTGGTAGAGGGGGCAGATTGAAATAGCGGAGACCGGAGGATCAGATCCTCTAAGCGTTGCAAATGATCGGTAGCAGCAGCAGCAGTGTGGTGAGATCCGTACTACGACCGCGTCCCCGGCCACGGCCGTCACGGCGATGGTCAGAAGCGCGGTATTCATCAGGCCGAGGGGGACGAATAGGGCAAGCAGACTTCATGTGCCCCACCTTCTTGCAGTAGTGACAGGTAACGACACTGGGACGCGGAGGAACGACAAGAGCATGATCAAGTGGGGAAGGGGGCTGAAGAGCCACTGGAGGTCGGAGACGAGTCTCTTCATCGAGCAGAGCAATCAGGGCATCATCCAGAGTAGGAAGCGGGACCCGGTGAAGGAGCTGAGCAGCAAGAAGAGAAAACTCCGGACGCAGAGCAGCAAGAAACTGATGAAGATGGCCCTCGGAGAGGTGGCGCTGAAATTTCAATGAGCGAGGACACCGCAGGGCAAGGGAATCAGAGAATCCAGTTCGTGCCAGTAGGCACTCATCAGAGTGAAGAAGTCCTGAATGGAGCGACCGTCTTGGCGAGCAGCCTGAGAATCGCAGATGAGACGGTGACGCCGAGCTCCCCCACGGGGAACAAAACGGTCACGGAGATATTCCCACATGGCACGGGCAGAAGGAAGGCGACCGATAGACGTGAGAAGCGGACGAGCAACGGACTCCAGGAGGTAAGCCCGGATAGCATGATCGCGCCGGTGCCCAGAGAGTGAAGGCATCAAGAGAAGCGGCGTCGTCGACAGAAGGTGTGGCGGAATCGGTTGCGGCGGCGGGCTTGGCGGCAGGGGCAGGAGGCGCACCAATGATGTGATCCCAAAGATCACGGGAGGAGAGAGCGGCCTCAACGGTAAGAGCCCAGTCAGGTGAGAGTCAATCGCTAGCGCCGGCGAGCTGGAAGGACGTGGCCTTCAGCGGAGGCGAGATCAGAGGAGCAGCCATGGAGTGGCAAGGCAGAGGGCGGACGGGCGGGCTGGGGGGGGGGGGGGGGGCGGACTGGCGGACGGGGGGGGGGGGGGGGGGGTGGCGGACTGGCGGACTGGCGGACTGGGAGGCGGGTGGTGGCGGACTGGGGTTGTGCGGACTGACGGGCTGCAGAGGCGGGCTGGCGGGCTGGAGAGGCGGGCTGCAGAGGCGGGCTGGCGAACAGGGTTGGCGGGCGGGCGGACTGGGAGGCGGCGGGCTGGGGTAAAGGCGGCGGACTGCTGGGTGGTTGGCGGGCTGAGGAGGTGGCGGACTGGGGAGGTGGCGGGCTGAGGAGGTGGCGGGCTGGGGGAAAGGTGGCGGATTGGGGACCGGCGGACTGGGGAGGCGGACGGGGGACTGGCGGACGGGAAGGCGGGCTGGCGAACGGGGTTGGCGGGCGGGCGGACTGGGGAGGTGGCGGCTGGGGGAAAGGTGGCGGACTGCTGGGGGAGGTGGCGGGCTGAGGAGATGGCGGACTGGCGGACTGGGGGAGAGCGGGGGCGGACGGGCGGGCTGGTTGGGTGGCGGACTGCGGGGCAGGGGGGCGGACTGAGCGGGAGAGAAGCGGACTGAGCGGGCGGAGCGGCAGGAGGCGGACGGGCCGACAGATGCGCGAGCAAAGAGGCGAGCGCGAAAAATTAAACCCGCTCTGATACCATGTTAGAAATATAAAAGGCTATTTGTATTAACATCAAAGGGACCAATGTGGTCTTACATATATAGAAGAAGAGCAAGGGGAGAGAGCCCATCTAGACAATGTGGGACTAAAAATGTGAGACAATAAATGCTCTATTTAAATACATTAAATACAATATTTAACAAATTAATATAAAACAACAACCTAAAACTTTGGAAAAGCTTCTACCTCTAACAGCTCTTCGGTCAGATATTTTCTCCCGAACTTGCATGGTAGGAATCTCTTAAAGTGTTCTGCCCTCTTCCGCAGGTGGTAAGATGGCGCGCCGAATTCTCCAAAACTGAGAAGAGAGTGCGGGAGGTTGCCCTAGTTAATGGATAAGTAATGGATTCAGAAGTTTGAATTAAATAAGAGGACAGAGAGGTTTGAATTTTACCTTGATAGGCAGCGATGCGGGAAGGCCAACAGAGAACTACAATATTTGAAGTCATCACCGGTTGCGATCGGGTTTTTTGCGAGAATCATGAGAGTTTTTTTTTTGGAATATCGCTAATTGCAGTCCAGGATCTTACGGTGGACGGTGTTAATTAATTGAATGAGTTTTTAATTCATGGTTAGTTGGAGACCTTCTATTTCTTCTTTTGATACGTGCATCTTCGCAAGGGCTACGCCCGTACTCAATTCTATTCGCATCGACAGCACCCCAACAGCGATGGTAACTCCGCCCAAACTCGGCCCCTCTACGACACTCGATCAATTGACAGGGCACAGGGAGCCCCGGTGCCCTACACGACACTACCCCCACCTCGACAGTGTCCCGGCGCGGCGGCGCTTCTCGCATTCTTCTACTAATCCTATCTCAAGAGATCAAGATTTTTATACGTTTCACGGGACTGTACCTTTTGATATTAATGTGTATGCTACATCGCTATTGATACAACATTTTGGTTAGGTTTCAACTTCTTCAACAATGAGATTATGGTTAACATCTTTTGAGTACAAATGTTGGTTTTAGATTCCAGGTTTAAGTAAAAATGATGAAACAAAAAACTACTAAACTTTCCAAACATATTTTATTTTAGATTGTGGTAACATATTCTAAAATCAGCTCTATGAAAAGTTCCCACCTTTTGTTTTACTTTATACTCTTAGATTTCATTTTTTTAATTTCAGTTCTTGATTTTGTTTTAGATTTCATTTTTAAATCCCCAATTTTGACTTCTTCTTTGATACGTTTTTTATTAACTTCCGCTGATATATACCCATCTCCCAAAACCAATGTAAGCCTCGTTTCCTCTCGATCGTGACCCAACCTCCGTCCACACGATATATTCCGCTGCTCGATCTTCCGTCCCACTGATGTTTGCTCCTTGCGTGCCGCTCTTCGCGCTGCTCGCGCCGGTCTTCGCAGCGCTCGCCGGTAAGTTTGTGAATGTGGAATTCGGTTTTGATATATTAACATGTATGCTAGCTCATCTTCCCAAGATATCATCTTCAACGGGGACTCCTCTGCTCCACGAAATCCCGACATCCATAAATCCACCGCTTCTGAAACGCTAGCCAACACCACACTCTTCAAACCTCTGGTAAGACCCCTTTTGCCGTAACATTTTTCTCATCTTCTTATGCCCATGTGAATTTATCCATGTCTAATTGTTAACTTATTGTTAGTTATGGCCTAATTGTTAATATATTGTTAGTTATGTCTATGTTTTTCCTTATTTCTGATGTGATTATCCATGCCTAATTGTTAATTTATTTTTAGTTATGGCCTATGTTTAAGTCATCCATGCCTAATTGTTAATTTATTGTTAGTTATAGCCTATGTTTAAGTCAACCATGTCTAATTGTTAAATCAAAAGTTAATACGGTAATTATTATAAGATCTCCAAATTATTACTATTTAGTTGGTGAGGTAGTTCTAAATTTGCTCTTGCTACATTTGGATATGCTCTTACCATGTACATCAAAGACCTTTGGATATGCTCTTACTAAATTTGCTCTAACTAAATTTGCTCTTTAATCATACATTAATAATAATAAGGGAATGCAAGAGTATTATTATAGGAAATGCATGTTTAAGGCTATGATGAGATGCATGTTGAAGGCGTGTTTGGCAGTTATATAGAAATGCTACCAAAAAAAAAAAACTAATTTTGAATATAAAAATGAATGAAATTCCTTAGGTATGATTGGGGGTTTCACAAAAGGCATTTCATAATCACCGCATTCACGACCCTCGGATATCGTTTCCACAAAATCCCATGTCTACTTCTTAAGCCAAACCAAACCAAACCAAACATAAACCAACTAATCAGATTACAGAGGCACATAAACCCTAAACAAGGGCAAGCAGCGCATATTACTTTAGTAAAAATTAACCAGCTATATATATATAGATATATAATAAAACAGAATGGTAGTAAGCAGGAATTAATCAGTGCCTGAGCTTGGGTTTCTTCACAATCATCAGAGTGCAGTGCACATGGTGAGCATAGTAGTCACATACACTCCCCAGCACAGCTCTGTATAACAAGAGAGAACCATTCAAAATGAACTAAACAAAATTGAACGCTGTATGTAATACTTGACACGATTCTCCCAGCGCTACGCCCATATATCCCCATATGATTTTTTTCCCTTTTTCCGGGGATACAATATCTGTTCTTTCTCATTGTTATTCTTTTCCTGGGAAAATGATGAGAAATAACCTCAATCATTCTGTGGGTTTGTGTTAGGATTGTGCTGCAAGCAAACCTGCAACATGATTTTTTTTCATAGAGGGATTGAATTCCGGAGTAGAGGAGAAAGTTGATTTTACAAGGAAGAGTTCCTGACGTCAGAAATAGTATGTTGCAGGGAGGTGGGAGGATTTAATTCAATTTAGGTCATCAAATTGGTTCTCAAACCCTTAAGGTAAAGATGCTCAAACCATTAATTTTTAGATGGAGAAAGACGATGGCCACCTAACCTTCTTCCATTGGCCAAGAAGAAGCAGCTCAGGTGGAAAACCATGCTATCACATTTTACAACATCACATAAATGATAATAATAACATTTAATATGAATTCATAGATCTAACATGGCAGCGTTGTAGGTATTCCACTAATCAACTGTCTATATTTAACTATCCATATACACAAGCCATCCCATATTTGATCTTAACAATACATTCTTTGTAAGGTTTTGAACATTAGCTGCTTAAATTTACAAAAAAAAAGAAAGAATTAAATGGCTTTTAACTAACAATTATAGTGAAAAAAATATCAACTAAAACTAGCTATCAATGCTTAAAAAAATGAAGATCAATAGACCGACCTGAAAGAGGGCCATGCTTCACAAGGTTTGCAGCAATTTGATCTTCATCAACAGAGACAGCACTGTAGTTAGAAACAGAAGCTGCAATTTTGTCCTTGCTAAATTTGCAGCCACCTCTGTCAGTCCCAGTGTATGGATAATCTTTGTCTCAAGCCCACCTGATTTGGCCAAATACTCAAAGGCAGTTGTCATCAACCCACCATTGCATCCTGAATCACATGCATCAGGCTCAGATGCATCGCACTGTTAAGATCAGTGGAAATAAATCATTATATGATAAAAAATTACAGAGGCACATAAACCAACAAACCAGATTACAGAGGCACATAAACCCTAAACAAAGCAAGCAGCACATATTATTTTAGTAAAAATGAACCAGCATTATGGTAGGCTGAATCTATGATATGGATGGATGTTCAGAGCCCTAGCAGATATGAGGACAGAACAGAGTACGGCGGAGGGGCTTCATGCAGAGGTGCTTGTTGTCGGCGGCCATGACTATGGATAAATTTACTGTGTAACATAGAAGCAAGACTTACACAATGATGAGTACCATACTGACTCTATAACGTATTCCCAGGTCCACAAAACAAAGCGTTTAATGGAGATCCAAAGCATTGCAATCAAAACCAGATTTATTGATCATGCAGTCAATATAAATATATGCAACAATATTTCCAGATAAAAAAATTACAAGCTGCTTAAAATGGATACCTAGCCTGGAGCCACTGCAGCAAAGCCGGTCGTCATTGACATAGCTTGCATCAAGACCCATAATCCACGAGCCCACAAAGGTGTCATCGTGAGCGTATGTTTTCAGTGATGCGCTGTTTAAGGGGCATAGATGGTGATATCTTCGTCATTTACTGACCCGCTTGAGTGTTGTTGTTTTGTTCTCTTTCTCCTCTCAAATTCTCCTCCTACGTCAAATCCGCTCTTATCCTTCCTCTGCTTCTCTCTTTCCTTTCCAAGGGCACTCTCCTGCCACTAAGCTGGAATCCTATTCATACTATAGACATCATAGACATAGTTAGGAAGAAGAAAATAATCAAAGTGGTTGCACCTCACAAGACGATCAAATGGATTTCATATCAAACAGTTTAAGAAACAACACAATTCATAAGTGAATGGAAATAAAATACCTAGCCTGGAGCCACTGCAGCAAAGCCGGTCGTCATTGACATAGCTTGCATCAAGACCCATAATCCACGAGACCACAGAGGTGTCATCGTGAGCGTACGTCTTCAGTGGCGCTGTTTCACTTTGTGGTAACAATAATCATATACAAATACGTGCATCTTCGCATGGGCTACGCCCGTGCTCGACGTTCTTCGCATCGACCGTACCCAGCTACGACGGTACCTCCGCCCAAACTAGGCCCCTCTATGACACTCGATCAATTGACAGGGCACAGGAAGCCCCCGTGCCCTACACGACAGTACCCCCGCCTCGACAACGTCCCGGCGCGGCGGCGCTTTTGCAGCTCAAAAACCCTCGTGCACACGATAAAATAGGTACGGGGAATAGCAAAATGAAGTGAGCAGGAATTGCAAAAGATATAGAGGACTATTAAAATTGATTTCAATCATTATAGATTCAAAAATTACACCTTAGCAGTTACAGGCCAAGGTTCTTTATAGCATAAGTTCTGGAATGTCAAGGGGTTACAATTAATATTCATTTTACTTTCTCAATACAATACATGATGCTTAGAATTCCTAATGAAGGAGATAATGCAGGTAATTAAGTGTCCCAGGTTCATGCATCCAATAGAACAAGCACACTGAAAGACACACATATATATTCTCCAACAATTAATCTAGCTATTGAACTCCACACTCCAGGTTTGACTATACTGATAGGAATTTATATATATATATATATATATATATATATATATATATATATATATATGAAGTGTAATCTAGAATCCTCTTTTTATTTCTAGCAATGTTTTGTCTTATTCTCCAGCTTTCTAGAAGCTACACTATTACATAGTATAAATACATGTAAGCTTTGACAATTCAATAAATGAATTGAAGCATTGTTATTCCGGGTGATCCCACTCTCTCCTTTACATTGCCTGCCGTATTCCCACCATTTTACAGGTAGGTTAGCCATCAGGGATCGTGTAACATCTGAATCATTTCGATCATCTTGCTAGATCTCATCATATGGCGTCTTCAACTTCCAACCAAGCATTCTCATACACTCAAACCGGCATTCCCATTTTTGAAGGCGACGCATACGATTTCTAGAGCAAGCAGATGAAAGTCTACTTCATGTCGAAATTGCAATAGTACTTAGTCCAAACTAGATTCCTTCAGCCATCTGGAGATAATCTGGATGCATCACAGCTCAAAATCCTGCAAGAAAACCAGAGGAGAGACGCAAAAGCTATTCTTGCAATTCAGCAAGGTGTAGGGAGATATATTCCGCCCTTAATAATCGATGCTGAGTCCGCAAAAGAAGCATGGGAAATTTTAAAAATAGAATTCAGAGGGGATGATAGAGTCATCACCATGAAGCTGACAGTCCTCTGGAAGGAATTTTGATATTGCCAACATGAAAGAAGGTGAGACAGTTCACAGTTTCTTCTCACGGGTTACATCCTTAGCAAATCAAATCAAGACCTACGGAGAGGATCTTCCAAAAAAAAAGGATTGTTTTATGATGTCCATTATGTGGCTGGACTAACTTAGAATTTACTGAGTATTGGACAACTGTTGTGTAGAGGATATATCGTGCATTTTGATAATGAAGAATGCAGAATAATCAACAAAAAACAACAATCAGCTTATAGCCATTGCAAAAATGACAAAAAACAAAATTTTTGCCCTCACAATCAGCCAAACTGCAACCACTGAAGAAATGTCATCTCAAGCTCAATCTGCAAGGATATCCAAAACTTAACCTTATGGCATGCAAGGTATGGACACATTAACCACAAAAAAAATCACAGAGTTATGTGATTTGGCTAAGGGTATGTCAAAACCTATGTTGCACCGACATCGACACGTGACACGACACGCGAGTCATCAATTCTCAAAAAATACCATATTCCGACACGTTGGGACATGTATAATAAATCTTTATTTTTATAATTATGAAAATCCTAAAACATTTAACAAAAAAATAAAAAATGAACAATTAATAAATATTCAAATAAACTAACTCATGTTATTTTTCATTAAATATTAAAATGCAAAACTTAAAAAATGTTATAAAATAATAAAACATTAATATATTACCATTATCTATCAATAAAAATAATGAATTCTCAAACAAACATTTTCGACCACTTTCAATCTTCATTTTTCTGCAAAAAATATCCACCCCACTAGTAAATTCATCATCATTACTTGAAATGTTAGAAGGGGGAAAAAACACTTTTTAGGAGCAAGACACGCTATTCTAGCATTTACCATTTCTTCTGGTTTTTCTATCTCAAATAGATCAGTCTTTGAGAGTTTTACACATTTTTCAATTTCTTTTCCACCAATCATTAACAAATGTGTATATGAACTTATAAAATATTTTTCACAAAAATTGCACTTTCAAGACAAAATGCTTCCCGCCTCACCATGAGTAGTTAGCTTAAGGACACACGAGTCCCACGTGAGCCAGCGTGTCGGACTTCCGACACGAGTGTCGGTGAGTGTCGGAAAGTCGGACGAGTGTCGGAGAGTCCGACACTGACACACTGGGCATTTTAAAGTGGTGGTGCTTCATAGGTCAAAACTACAAGGTAATAAAAGGTTTTGTGAAAACTGTACTGTTAACAAGATTCACAAAATTCCTTACCCTCACCAAACACGGTGGAGAGCATCCGAGAAGATGGAGCTAATACATGCAGATATTTGGGGGTCAGCCACCACTCCAACCTGGATGGGCAAAAGGTACTACTTGATGTTTATAGATGACAAAACCAGAATGACATGGATTTACTTTTTAAATCAAAAATCTAAAGCTTTTCAATGCTTCATCCAATTCAAAAATTATGCTGAAAAGCAAACAAGCCTGAGTATTAAGAGTCTGAGAACAGACAGAGGAGGTGAATTCACTAGCTGTGAATTTCAAAAATTCTGTCAAAATCGTGAAATAAAGAGACAGTTGACAGCTCCAAAAATCCGCAACATACTGGCGTTGTGGAAAGAAAAAATAGAACTATCGTGGAAATGGGAAAGAGTGTGCTTCAATATAAACAAATGCCAAAGGAATTTTGGTCAGAAGAAATGAACACAATGTTGAAGTCGGGAAAATCTCAACCGCAAAATTCGGATCAAGGTAGCCTAAGGTTACCGACTCAGCAGTTAGGCTCGACGGCTAGCGGACTAAGACATGGAAACTGCCGAACAATAAACTGGATCTCAGGCGCTGCGGCAGGAAAGTCCCATCACGTACCCGGAAGCTTAGAAGAAGCAACCCCTCCAACCAAAGATGACCGAGCAGGGTACGAGTGAGACTAGCTGATAACTAAGTCGCAGCGACTAAGACAGATAGTCGCAAGGTCGCGACCGAGTCTTTCTGAAAAAGTAATCCAAAGGCTCAGCCGATGTCCAAGAAAAAGAGGTCTTGAGATCTTTGCGAGATTCCAAAAAGTCTGTCTCCTCGTACCCCTGGGGTCCTATTTATAAGCAAATCCAAAGGGAGGGGGTGAGTCTTATTTATAGTCCACCTTCCGGCGAATAGGCGACTTCCAGGAGGAGCTCGCCTGACCGGGTGAGTAAACGGCCTAGTCGCCTACCTGGCGAGTATGTTGGAGCTCGCCACACTCGCCCAGGACTTCTGCTGGCTTGCGTGTTGACTCTGACTTTTATCTTGACTTGCTGACTTTGACTCTTGCTGACCTGGCTATGGAGAGGCCCGCCCTCGACGAATATGAGTTGTACACAATCCCCGCTCTTTCTGAGCGACGTAGAAGCTCGAAAAAACATCCAACACTTATTCGGCGAGTATGCTTCGGCGAGTTTCTGGGTTACTCGCTTCTGATGGATGCCTGCTTAACTCTATAAATAAGGGGGACTGGTCTTTGAGGTACGCCTTTCTGAACTCGCACGCGATGTCGAAGTCTGCCAAGAAAGCCTACCAAGCGAGCTTGGCCACACTGTCTGGATTCCTTGGATTCCTTGAGCCGCCAAGGCCCAAAAGGCCGCGAGAAGGCAAGGTCGTTGCTGATCTCCATCCCCTGAAGAAGAAAAAGTTGAAGAAGAAACTGAAGAAGTCGATTGCAACCAAGACTGGCAACCCTCCTCTGCCTGCCAACATTGAATCCTCCTCGGTCGTCCAACACGAGCCTTCCACCAACACCCAACAGCTCCTTGACGATCTCAGGCTGAGCGACATCCCCGAGCTGTCTATCCCCGACTTCAATCTCTTCTCCCCGCCGACTTCTCCTCTTGCCCCGGAAGTCGCAGAGTCCCAAGCACAGCTGCAGGCAGATCTCGCTGCCTCGCAAGGTCGCCGCCTTGCGCGATTTCTGCACAAAGTCGTTGATCGATCTGTACCTCTCTTTACTGACTTGTTCCCTGTGTCCGCAGCTCCTCCACCGAATACTGCGAACTCACGGAACCATGGTGAAAACGTTTCAGCTGGAAAATCTTCAAGTCCACGGAGCTTCTGGAGATAGCGCTCTCGTTGATGCGAAGCCTAGATGGGAGCGGTCTCGCGGAGGCGGTTGACGTCACTTGAGACGTGGGGAATCCGTAGCGCAAGGAGAAAAGCGGGGTGTATTCCTGAGCGAAGAATCGGCCTAAGCTCACGATCTCACCGAAAAACCTCAGAGCACTTTTCTGTCTCTGGAGTTGCTTGTCTTCAAATGAAAGCTTGATGGTATATTTATAATTTTCTGGAGGGTCATGGTGGTAATTGGGCCGAAAAGTAATTTGTGCTGGCGAATGATGTCGCTCCATTTTGATCACCTAGATCACCAATTCTGCCGAAATGACGGAAGTGCCCCCGGGCAACTAGGGCTGCCTAGGCAAGGTGCTCGGCGGCGGCGGTGGTCGGAAGCGGTGGAGGCGGCCGGAGATAGCGAGGGTCGCGGCCGGCGACGGCCGCCGCCGCGCGTGTGCGCACAGGAGCGCACTGCGCGCGCTGCACAGTCGCACGCTTTGTGCGCGTGTACGCGGCCGCTGTGCGCGGGCAGCCAAACCGCGTGCGCGCGCTGGGCCGACTTGTCGTGCACTCGTGCTGTCCTGGTGCTTTAGCGGGAGTGCGCTCGATTTTGCCATCTTCATGGATGTTTTTAGACCTTTCAGGTAAGAACGGCTTTCAGCGCGCGGCTCGCTTGGCCTGCTTAGCTTTCGTGCACTTGGTCGATATGCTCTTGGTTTGACTCGAGGATTTCATGGGGAATCTCATTAAATGCCCCCAAATTTTTTTAGGTCGTAATTCGTGAAGCGACAAGCATGAAAATTTCTCAGCTTGATGATTTTGTCTCGGGTTTGTGAACTTAAGATCATTTCAGCATGCGCGCATCACCAGTTACTTTGGTTTGCGACAAGAAATATCTTCTTGGTTGGGCTTTGATGTGAGTGTTGATGTCTTGGATCCGTCCATGTCTTCCTCATGGGTTGAAGGTTTTGCGAGGATGCCTGGATGGCGATGCATGCGGTTGAGGGCTTATACGGTTGTTGCGGAAAGTTCGTGTTGATGGCGAATTCTCGTGACGTGGAGCGATGTTCTGCCCCCTTATCTCGACGTCGCGGAAGGACATGTGGGCTTGTTGTTATAAGAAGACGTGGAAGGACCTGATGTCCATTTCCACGCTGCAGCTTGTAGTGATTCGGTGTCCATTTATATCAGGAGCTGGGGCAGAGCTTCTGGAGGCGGAGGACGCCGATGATGTTTGTGCCTTAGGATGTTGCAACAGTGCGAGCTTTCGCGTTTGCAAAACACCAGGAGTCCCGGGGCCTTGGAGTGGGGCGAGGTCGGATAGCTGAGCTTGCGACTTCTCTAGGACGTCGGTCTTGCGTGGTGAAGATCCCGTCGTTGTCATCAGGCGGGTGACCTTAGCAATTGCCGAATAGTTCTTTACTGTTGTCCATGCTGTGGTGACTTGGTGCCGCGACATGTGTTGCGACGGCCTGAGAGCATCTGATGCTTTTATGTTCCCTGTTCGTCGGGCGCTATTGCTGGCAGTTATCGCAGAGCGTTAGTGGCAAGAGCTTGTTGCTTAAGTGTGATGGGAAGGACACTTGCCCGCTTGCCTTGGTGGTGCAGATGGACTCTGAGGTCTATTAGTTTCGGGAGACAGTGACAGACCATAGTTCGTGCGCGCTTTGAGAGGGCCTGAGATTTGGCGGAGAGACTTTGCTCTCTTTTTCCTAAGAAGGCTCAGAGTCCGCCCGTGCGGTAGCGGTGAAGAACCTTTATTCGATCGCTCTTGGGGAGGACCTGAGTCCGTCCGGATGGAGGTGGAGCGGCTGAAGAAATAGAAGGCTCGACTGTTTGTGGAGCTGAAGGGCGTCGAGGTTATGGAGCGCTCGCGGTGACCGAGTACAACAGGTCTCTCGACTTTGAGATGGAGCGTTCTCATATCGCAGCGGAGGTCCGCTCTGAGACGATGACAATTGGAATTGATCCGCTCGAGTGCGATGTCGCATACCGCTTAGGCTTTGGCAAGGGGTTTCAGGTTGCTCGGAGGATACTGGAGCGCGGTGACCTGAGCGTGGAAGATGCCTCATATGACGATGTTGAGGGATGATCCCATTGTGCCCTTTTTTGTCTGTTTGCTTTGCTTTTGCTTCATCTTGCAGGCGCGCCTTTGCGTCGTCGTATGTTTTTATTTTTTTATAGCCTGTGGGGCAGCTTTTGTTTGAACAGATGCCCTCTTTTTCGGATCTCCCACGCTCTGGTTGTGCTTTGGTGCGCGTACACTTTTGGCAGAGTAGCGGTTAGCTTGAACGCTGGAATTTTTCGCCAATTGCTAGCGGGGATATTCGTCCTCTAGCATTTCGGGAGGACCGGAGTCCGCTTAGGAGTGGGTGGTGAGGAATCCTTGTTCGATTGCGCTTTGGGAGAACCGGGGTTCGTCCGAGTGGGAGCGACGAAGAACCTATGTTCGATTGCGCTTTGGGAGAACCGAGGAACGTCCGAGTGGGAGCGGAAAAGAACCATTGTTCGATTGCGCTTTAGCAGAACCAGGGTTCGTCCGAGTGGAGGTAGAGAAGAACATTTGTTCGTTCGCGCCTCAGGAGGACCGGGGTCCGTCCGAGTGCAAGTGACAAAGAACCTTAGTTCGTCTGCGCCTCAGGAGAATTGAGGTTCGTCCAAGTGAAGGTGGCGAAGAACCTTTATTCATTCGCGCCTTCGGAGAACTGGGGTTCATCCTAGTGGAGGTGACGAAATACCTTTGTTCGTTTATGCTTCAGGAAAACCGGGATTCGTCCAAGTGGAGGTGACGAAAAACATTTGTTTGTTTGCGCCTCAGGAGGATTCTGAGTTCGTCCGAGCGGAGGTGGCAAAAACTTTTGTTCGTTTGCGCCTCAGGAGGACCGGGGTCCGTCTAGGTGGAGGTGACGAAGAACCTTTGTTCGTTCGCGGCTCAGGAGAACCGTGGTTCGCCCGAAGAACCTTTGTTCGTTCGCGCCTCCGGAGGACCGGGGTCCTTCCGTGTGGAGGTGGAGAAAAATCATTGTTCGTTCGCGCCCCAGGAAAATCGATGTTCGTCCAAGTGAAGGTGCAGCCGGACCTTTGTCCATCTCTCCTGGGAGGAGCAAACAAACATTTGTCTGTCTCGCCTAAGGTGCATAAGGGTTTTCACTGATCTCGCCTGAGGTGCAGAAAGACTTTCGCCAATCTTGCATGGAGTCGTGAACGCACTGCATGAGGGCAGGTGCTGTTAGCGCACCGCCAGAAGACAGGTGCTGTGAGCGCACTGCTCAAAGGCAGTTGCTGTTAGCGCACTACAAGAAGGTAGGTGTTGTTAGTGCACTGCCAGAAGACATGTGTGTGAGCGCACTGCTTAAAGGCAAGTCTTGTTAGCACACTGCCAGAAGGCAGGTGCTGTTAGCACACGGCTCGAAGGCAGGTGTCGTGGTCATCCTCTCTTTTGCACAGGGTGCGTTTGTAGTTTTGACAACGCAAAAGATGTTTGTCCTCTATAGGCCTGGAAAGCTTCAAAATTTATAAGTTAAGATCATAAGCCTGATCTTGCGGTAAGTAAAGTTGACAAAGTAGCGTGAAAGCGCGGGTAGAGATCTGATGATAGATATGGAGCTTCCTCCTGGAATGCTTGTCTTAGGTGTTGCCTCGCAGCCCTTCTCAGAGAGGTGATGGCAGACACTTCGCTGATCCAACCTGTGTTTGGTTCTGTAAGAACCTTTTAATCGCCCTTACATGACTAGACGTTCGATTTCTTCCTTGAGTTTGGAGCAATTTTTGTTTTGTGTCCTTGTCCATGGTAGAACTCACAGTATTTTGACTGGTTGCCTCCATTTTTAGCGAGCGGCATGGGCTTACAGAGTGTCTCAGTGCCTTGAATCGCGAAGAGTATGCTTGCTTTGAAGGTATTGAGAGGTGTGAAGACTTGACAGTAGGAATGCCCCTGGCTCGGAGGGAGAGCGCTGCGTTATGTACTTCTTCAACAGAGAAGAGCGCTGCGCTATGGGGTCTTCGGTTGTTTCTTAGAGGCTGGAGGGGAGCGTTCTGCGCGTCTTCTGATCTGCGACTGGTCTCCTGTTGCGCGGAGTGCATCCTGAAGCAAAGAGCTTGTTGTTGATGGGAGGAATTGCTACTGACCGCAGGGCTTCGACTTATCTTTTGTTGTGCGTAGTGGAGTCTAGAGCAGAGATCATGTTGTTTACTGGAGGGCGCAATGTGCGCGGAACGTGCTTGGAGCATAGGGAAATGCGAGCAAGGTGGAACGTGTTCATTATGGAACGTGCGCGGGGTGAAGCGTGCGCAGGATGGGACGTGCGCGGGGCGAGCGTGCACAAGGGTGCTCAAAGGAGATCGAGGACCTTCAAGAGATCTTCGAAGGCGCTCGAAGATCTTCAAAGATGAAGATCTTAAAGGGATTCCTTAAGGAGCTCTCGCGTGCGTAGGAGGTGAAGTGGGAGACGATCCAAAAGATGGAAATGAAGGAGAAAGTTTATGAGATGATTGTGGGTTTACGCGATTATCCGCAGACCATAACTGATTTATGTGTTATACGTAGACCAATTTCTTACATTTTATGACGCATACTTTCAAGAGAATTGCTATGCGCACACATATTATTTTTTGTCAATACGCACCGCACATGACGGGTGGTTATACGATGTAGTTATGTGGTGATCAGATAGAAGAGATCGAGCGGCGGCGATCGGACGACGAAGACAAATCAGTCGGTGCGGTCGGCTGGGACCCGACCGCGAGCCCTTGCGGCCGTGTGTATGTGGCCACGAGGTGCGGCGGCGGCCCGCCAAGAGGCCAACTGCGACTCCTCGCGGCCGCGTGCGTGGAAAAGTGGGGGGAATATAAGACTCCCTTTGAGAGTCATAAATATATCTCTTAGGTTACTTACCCCCTAGTTAAAGTCAAATGTATGTTTGGTAATATTTATAAACTTGGATGGAAAAGTAAACAAGCATACTTTCACAACGGCTCAATCCACCCTATTAAGGAAGCAAGAATGTCTTATTTTTTATGCAAGCTAAACAAGTACTATTAGCCAAATAATCAATATAGAAACTAAAATATTTCAACACATGAAGTCATCATCAATCTGATATTACATTAATGTTTGAAGTTTTATCTTTATGGCATGTTATTGCAGTAACTTTCCCCTGTATATGGTGGATCAAAGATTCAGAATAGCAGCCAATCAAATCATCACTCATACACATTAAAATGAGTGCCCTGCATTCTTAAAAAGTATGACATTTGGCCAAAATATCATTTGCATGTGGTTTAATGTATCCATCCGGCTGGGGAAGAAGGGTGGCAACCATCCTAATTTTAGGAGCCATGAACTTTACATTAGCTGGGTCTACGAAGGTCACAAACTTTAAATTATGCAGCATGGTCCACGCAACCCTCATTTCTGAAACTTACTTGTGATAATTAGGATGCTCCTGTGAAGTCCCCTCATTAAACTCCAACGACACAGTGCATGCCATCAAAAAGATTCTAAATTTTGGAACAAACGTGCGCGCTATCGTGAACATAATTGAGAAAACTCCAACGACTTTGAAGGAAAAGGTATATCCTACACAATCAATGAGTACTGCAAAACTGCCATCTTGTAAGAGGAGATTTTTCCAGCCACAAAAACTAGAGAAAAGGGCATACAGCTGGAAGGTGATGGAAACCCCAACAAATTTACTTCTAATGTCAAAAAACACTATCCACCACCAAGCCTATAACCATCAGGAGGGCACTCTTATTCCTTCTAACCAGGCTATGTATGATCAAGGATGGAATTCTGCAGCACTTCACCCAGCTATTTCAGAAGAATACAATGAGACAAACAATTGTGAAGAGAACATTTGGCAGTTTCTCAGATGCTTCTTCATTGATCGTGACAACAATCACGTTTCAGCTCCTGACTTCTCCGAAATCAAGGAAGCAATTTTCTCTCTCCATAAAAACAATGCAGCCGAGCCAAGATGGTTCTAATACTGTAATACAATAACAATATTTTCATCAGTGTCATGGTGAATGGGGGGATATTTGTTGTTTCTTCTCTTTTTCTACAGGGGTAAAACAAGGGAGACTCACTTTTCCATATAAATTAAGAAACATCAAAAATGGGAAGTAGATATCAACAAGTATTGTACATATTGTAGAAATTCTCCTATTTTACTCATAATTTAAAGCAGAACTTTCCGTTTTGATATTTCAGGGTAGAAACAAAAAAACATTTTTGGACATATCTTTTGAGAGAGAAAAAATCAATCTTAAGTTGAGAGATATTTGGCCTCAAAAACTCCTTAATCAAGTTGGTAGATAATTAGCTATGCATTACAAACAAATGCATTCAAATGCAAATACAAAATGAGTGCTGATTTTCTATGGGATTTTTTGGATGGTTCCCCAAAAAATCATTGAGTTTCGCATAAGAAACGTTGTTCGGACATTAGGATTGCTTGATGATTTGGGATCTGCTCGTATATAAAAAAAACTCAAAGAAATTCACTATAATTAATTGATGAGATTGCTTTTATTTGGAAATGGATTTAATTATAAGAAATTATCAATTGACAAATAACAAAAAGAAGCTTGTCCTATCAATTACACCCAGGTGTTGTGCTTGTGTTGTAAACATGATATAGATGAAAATTATTAAGAAGACCAGACCAACATATAAAATATTCATCATCAAAACAATAAACTAGAAGGGATGCATTAATAAAAGGATGTAGACACGTCCGTTGAGCTGCCTGCTATCCAGCGACATCATCAACAACATAATTGTAGTTCTCATCAACAGGGGTGGCTTTGGTTGTATATAAAAGTATTAAAATGGGGTCTGAACCCCAAATATGCTCCATTTCCATAGAGTATTATTCTTTGATCTCTTTCATATGCTCAAACAACCAACGAAACGATCACCATTTCCGTGGATGCAGGTGCCAGCTTCCTCATCATCGTAGATGGAAAGGGAATCCCAGGTGTCGGCTTCCTCAACTTCCTCATCATCGTAGATGGAAAGAGAATCCAATCTGTTGATGGCGGCGGAGACGGTTTTGCCACCATCGTTGATGATGGATGTGCCACTGCCGTTGTTGGCCATGTACACACGTATGACCAGAGGAGGATCGAGGAGATATATTGATGGGCTTGGGCTGCTGCAATGGATGGAGGAAATTAAGGGGGGATGAGGTTAGAGAAAACAACCAAAAAAGTTTGCAAGGAATGGAAGAAGAAACTGCATGCGTCCAGTATTTAAAGAAAAATAAGGATCCCGCTTACTATCTTTGAACCTAGTTAACCAATAGTGGAGAAGGCTTGACAGTCCTAAAAACAAGCTGGACCTCCCATTTCGCCCGTAGAAATCAGATCTCTCTTCCGTATCTCTCTCCAGTTGGCTGCCCGTAGGAATCGGTCAGTTTATGATCGGCGGCTTCTATAAGGAGCGTTGCCAGTGGTGTAGGAGTGGTTGCTCTGTTCTCTAAGGAGAAATCATCTGTCATCCACCTCCTATCTCAAATCCACCCTCCCCTTCAAGTTCAACTATTCCAGAATGAAAGAAGGAAGACGGGGACCAAATTTCTAAGGTACATCATTCGCAAGTTGCTCTGGTTTTTTTTTAAATCAAAAAATTGGTTTTGCTATATATCTTAACATTTTTGTTTATATATTTTCTTACATGTTTATTATAATTTTTTGATCCAGGTTACTAGAAAACGGCAAAGTGCGCACCGTGCTGCCTCACCAAACCTTGCTACAATATTGCCGTTAAAAGATTTTATAATCTTTCGTAGCATTTGTAAAGAAGCAATGTCTATCAGTATGTCCAGAATCACTCAATTTTGGAAGAAAGTATCATGGGGTCTCTCATACGACCGTCATTATATGAGTACAATTGTGCATTTATTGAGAATGATGATGTGACAAATAGCGCCTTCAAAATACCAAATCTACGTGAAGCCAAATGCCTCGTGCTTAAGTGTGGTTGGTCTTTCATGCGTCGAAGTAATACCTACTTCAACCCTCTAACTTTTGAAGAAATTCTCCTTCCTCGGTATCCATATGCGCCAATTTTAGTCGTCGCCCTACAAATCGGGACTTTCTCCGCTCTACCCACCTCGAAAAATTGCACTCACTTTATTCAGTTTCAAAACTATCTCCTCAGTTGAAGTTGTCAAGTATCATTTTGCTACGAACAAGTGTGAGGTCCTTCATATTACGCTCTCAAAAAAACTAACAGACAACATATTTTTTGGCGCTGCAGGAAATGTGCATATTTGCTTATCGGATTCAAACGATCCATTCAAGGCTCACAGGTCAATGATTATCTTTTTCGGTATTAATGTCCCGACTTTTGAGTTTGTGACAGAAGTGTGTGGCTTAAAAAGAAAGATAAGTTTCAAGATATGGGTCTCATGCTCGTAAACAGATTTATAAAGCATGACAATAAATATGGATGCAACGAGCATGATTGTTTATTCATCATGTGTTTCGCTAAGGGAAGTACATCTTATAATTGAGTTTTTCAAAGCACTCATGCTCTAGAGTACACTTCCAAGTGTGTGTGTGGACAAACCCCAAATTTTCCATAGACAAACTTTTCCCTGGAGCTTAAAGTTTTTTCTTTTTGCAAAAACGTGCACTTACAAATAAGAAAAAGGACTCATCATCGGCACAACTAATTCTCTCCTCTGAGGTCGTCGATGCAAAAAACTGTTGCACTCCTCATTTTTCTCGTGCTCATTTTTAATGACTTCTTTCATATAATTATATGCAGATACTTTCGAGATAGCTAATCTATCGCTTGATGAATCAAGATTGAAGATCTCGATTATCAAAGAAGATGGGAGTTGACAACCTTAAAGTGAGTTTATTTTCTAAATTATTTATATTTTGCATGTTAATGTAACGACGCATTTTTTGTTTTCATATTTATAATCTATGTGGTATGTAGTCTTGTAAATTTTTTTTTCATTATGAATTAAGATATGTACACGTAGTATTTCTGGTGTCTATTTTTCTTGGTAACTAATACTTATATTTCTAATTATAGATTTTTTTAAGGGTTGCGGGTTCGAAACACCGCGGCAACAACCCATTGTTTGCTGAGAAACAGACCAGAGAGGTGTTGGGGTGTACGGGCTGCAGCCCTGTAGCGGTGCCAGATGGGTCATGTCTGGCACCGCTACAGGGCTGTAGCCCGTACACCCCCAACGCATCTTCGGTCTGTTTCTCAGCAAACAGTGCGTTGTTGGCGCGGGGGTTTCGAACCCGCAACACTTAAAAAAATCTATTATTAGAAATATAAGTATTAGTTACCAAGAAAAATAGCCACCAGAAAGACTACGTGTACATATCTTAATTCATAATCAAATTGTTTTTTTATAAAACGACATACCACATAGATTATAATTATGAAAACAAAAAATGCATCGTTAAATTAACATGCAAAATATAAATAATTTAGAAAATAAACTTACTTTAAGAATGTCAACTCCATCTTCTTCGATAATCAAGATCTTCAATCTTGATTAATCAAGCGATAGATTAACTATCTCAAAAGTACCTACATATAATTATATGGAAGAAATCATTAAAAATGAGCACGAGAAAAATGAGGCGTACGACAGTTTTTTGCAACGACGACCTCAGAGGAGAGAATTAGTGTTGCCGATGATGAGTCCCTCTTCTTATTTGCAAGTGCACGTTTCTGCAAAAAAAAAAATCATGCTCGTTATCTTGAAGCTGAGGGAAGTACCTCTTATCATGCTCCAGGGAAAAGTTTATCTATTGAAAATTTGGGGTGTATCCACACATACTTAGAGGTGTACTTTAGAGCATGGGTGCTTTGAGAAACTCAATTATAAGAGGTACTTCCCTCAGCGAAACACGGGATGAATAAACAATCATGCTCGTTACATTCATATTTATTGTCATGCTTTATAAATCTGTTTACGGGTATGAGACACGTATCTTGAAGCTTATCTTTCTTTTTAAGCCACACACTTCTGTCACAAACTCAAAAGTCAGGACACTAATACCGAAAAAGATAATCATTGGTGCGTGAGCCTTGAATGGATCGTTTGAATCCGATAAGCGAATATGCACATTTCCGGCAACGCCAAGAAATAAGCTGTCTGTTAGGTTTTTTGAGAGCGTAATATGAACAACCTCCCACTTGTTCGTAGCAAAATGATATTTGACAACTTCAACGGTGGAGATAGTTTTGAAACTGAATAAAGTGAGTACAATTTTTCGAAGTGGGTAGAGCGGAGAAAGTCCCGATTTGTAGGGCGGCGACTAAAATTGGCGCATAAGGATACCGAGGAAGCAGGATTTCTTCAAAAGTTAGAGGGTTGAAGAAGTAGGTATTACTTCGACGCATGAAAGGCAACCGCACTTAGACACGAGGCATTTGGCTCCACGTAGATTTGGTATTTTGAAGGCGCTATTTGTCACATCATCATTCTCAATAAATGCACAATTGTACTCATATAATGATGATTGTATGAGAGACCCCATGATACTTCCTTCCAAAATTGAGAGATTCTGGACATACTGCGAGGCGTTGCTTCTTTACAAATGCTATTAAAGATTATAAAATCTTTTAACGACAATATTGTAGCAAGGCATGGTGAGGCAGCACTGTGCGCACCATGTCGTTTTCTAGTAACCTGGAACAACAAATTATAATAAACATGTAAGAAAATATATAAACAAAAATATTAAAATATATAGCAAGCCAATTTTTTGATTTAAAAAAAAACAGAGCAGCTCGTGAATGATGTATCTTAGAAATTTGGTCCGCATCTGCCTTCCTCCATTCTGGAACAGTTGAAGAACTTGAAGGGGAGGGAGGATTTGAGATAGGAGGCGGTTGACAAATGATTTCTCCTTAGAGAAAAGAGCAGCCACTCCACCACTTGTGACGCTCCTTATAGAAGCCTCCGACCATAAACTGACCGATTCCTACGAGCAGCCAATTGGAGAGAGATCTGATTTCAACGGGCGGAATGAAAGGTCCAGCTTGTTGTTAGGACTGTCAAGGCTTCTCCACCATTAGTTAACTAGGTTCAAAGATAGCAAGCGGGATCCTTATTTTTTTAAAATATTGGACGCAGACAGTTTCTTCTTTCATTCCTTGGAAATTTTTTTGGTTGTTTTCTCTAAAAATCCCCCCCCCTTAATTTCCTTCATCCATTGCAGCAGCCCAAGCCCATCGATATATCTCTTTGATCCTCCTCTGCTCATACGCGCATACATGGCCAACAACAACGGCAGCAACACATCCATCATCAACGACGGTGGCAAATCCGCCGCCATCAACGGAATGGATTATCTTTCCATCAAGGATGATGAGGAAGTTGAGGAAGTTGGTACCTTAGATTCCCTTTTCATCTACGATGATGAGGAAGATGAGGAAGATGACACCTGCATCCACGAAAATAGTGATCGTTTCGTTAGTTGGTTGTTTGAGCATATGAAAGAGATCAAAGAATACTACTCTATGGAAATGGAGCATATTTGGGGTTCTGACCCCATTTTATATACAACCAAAGCCACCCCTGTTGATGAGAACTACAATTATGATGCTAATGATGTCGCTGGATAGCAGACATCTCAACCAACGTGTCTACTCCTTTTATTAATGTATCCCTTGATCACTTCTAACTTCTTGTTTTGATGATGAATATTTTATATGTTGGTATGGTCTCCTAACTCCTTCTAACTCCTTTTAACTCCTTTTATTAATGTCTCCTTAATATTTTTCATCTATATCATGTTTACGACACCAGCACAAGCACAACACCTGGGTGTAATTGATAAGACAAGCTTCTTATTGTTATTTGTCAATTGATAATTTCTTATAATTAAATCCATTTCCAAATAAAAGCAATCTCATCAATTAATTATAGTGAATTTCTGTTGAGTTTTTTTTATATATACGAGCACATCTCAAATCATCAAGCAATCCTAATGTCTGAACAACGTTTCTTATGTGAAACACTCAATGATTTTTTGGGGAACCATCGAAAAAATCCCATAGAAAATCAACACTCATTTTGTATTTGCATTTGAATGCATTTGTTTATAATGAAGAGCTAATTATCTACCAGCTTGATTAAGGAGTTTTTGAGGCCAAATATCTCTCAACTTAAGATTGATTTTTTCTCTCAAAGATATGTGCAAAAATGTCTTTTTGTTTCAACCATGGAATATCAAAACGGAAAGTTCTGCTTTAAATTATGAGTAAAATAGGAGAATTTCTACAATATGTGCAAACTTGTTGATATCTTCTTCCCATTTTTGATGTTTCTTAATTTATATGGAAGAGTGAGTGTTGTTTTACCCCTGTAGAAAAAGGAAAGAAACAACAAATATCTTCCCATTCACCATGACACTGATGAAAATATTGTTATGGTATTACAGTATTAGAACCATCCTGGCTCGACTGCATTTTTTTATGGAGAGAGAAAATCGTTTCGTTGATTTCGGAGAAGTCAGGAGCTGAAACATGATTGTTGTCACGATCAATGACGAAGCATCTGAGAAACTACCAAATGTTATCTTCACAATTATTTGTCTCATTGTATTTTTCTGAAATAGCTGAGTGAAGTGTTGTGGAATTCCATCATTAATCATGCATAGTCTGGTCATAAGAAATAAGAGTGCACTCCTGATGGTTATAGGCTTGGTGGTGGATAGTGTTTTTTGACAATAGAAGTAAATTTGTTGGGGTTTTTATCACCTTCCAGCTGTATGTCTTTTTCTCTAGCTTTTTGTGGCTAAAAAACTCTCATCTTACGAGATGTCAGTTTTGCAGTACTCATTGATAGTGTAGGATATACCTTTCCTTCAAATTCGTTGGAGTTTTCTCAATTATGTTCCCGATAGTGCGGGCGTCTGTTTCAAAATTTTAGGATCTTTTTGATGGTATGCACTGTGGCATTGGTGTTTAATGAGGGGACTTCACAGGAGCAGCCTAATTATCACAAGTAAGTTTCAGAAATGAGGGTTGAGTGGACCATGCTGTAAAATTTAAAGTTTGTGACCATCTTAGACCCAGATAATGTAAATTTCATGGCCCCTAAAATTAGGAGATTTGCCACCCTTCTTTCTCATCATGATGGATACATTAAACAATATGCAAATGATATTTTGGCCAAATGTCATATTTTAAGAATACAGATAACTCATTTTGATATGTATGAGTGATGATTTGATTAGCTGCTATTCTGAATCTTTGATTGTTTAACACCATATACAAGGGAAAGTTACTGCAATGACATGTCATAGAGATAAAACTTCAAACATTAATGTAATATCAAATTGATGACGGCTTCATGTGTTGAAATATTTTAGTTGCTATATTGATTATTTGGCTAATAGTACTTGTTTACCTTGCATAAAAAATAAGACATTCTTGCTTCCTTAATAGGGGGGATTGAGCCGATGTGAAAGTAAGGTTGCTTGTTTACTTTTCCATCCAAGTTTATAAATATTACCAAACATACATTTGATTTTAACTATGGGGTAAGTAACCTAAAAGATATATTTATGTATCTCAAAGAGAATATTATATTTCCTCCACTTTTCCACGTACGCGGCCGCGAGGAGCCGCAGGCTGAGCTCTCGGCCAGCCGCGGCCGCACCTCGCGGTCACAATAACACGACCGCGAGGGCTCGCGGTCGGCCCCCAGCCAGCCGACCGCACCGGCCGATTTGTCTTTGTCGTCCGATCGCCGTCGCTCGATCTCCTCAATCTGATCGCCGCATAACTACCTCGTATAACCACCCGTCATGGGCGGTGCGTATTGACAAAAAATAATAATCTGTGAGTGCATAACAATTCTCCCGAAAATATGCGTCATGAAATATAAGAAATTGGTATACGTAATACGTATAACACATAAATCGGTTATGATCTGCGGATAATCGCGTAATCACCACAATCATCTCAGAAACTTTCTCCTTCATTTCCATCTTTTGGATCTTCTCCCACTCCACCTCCTACGCACGCGAGAGCTCCTTAAGGAATCCCTTTAAGATCTTCATCTTCGAAGAATTCGAGCGTCTTTGAAGATCTCTTGAAGGTCCCCGATCTCCTTCGAGCGCCCTTGTGCATGCTCCGCACCGTGCACGCTTCGCCCCGCGCACGTCTCATCCTGCGCTCGCTCCGCTCGCGCACGCTCCCCCTTGCGCACGCTTCACCCCGCGCACGTTCCATAATGAATACGTTCTGCCCCGCACACATTCCACCTTGCTCACACTTCCCTACGCTCCAAGCACGTTTCGCACACTTTGCGCCCTCCAGTAAACAACATGCTCTCCGCTCTAGACTCCTCTGCGCACAACAAAAGATAAGCCAAAGCCCTGCAGTAAGTAGCAAGTCCTCCGATCAACAACAAGCTCTTTGCTCCAGGATCCACTCCGCGCAACAGAAGACAAGTCGCAGATCAGAAGACGCGCAGAGCACTCCCCTCCAGCCTCCAAGAAACAACCGAAGACCCCATAGCGCAGCGCTCTCCTCTGTGGAAGAAGAAGTACTTAGCTCCGCGTAATGTGTCATGCATAAACATGAAGTAGACATGTCATCAAATACATTATGCTCTTAGCATTGTAGGTGATGCTTATTCAAATCTAGAAATATTGAGTACACTATTACCAACAATCTCCCCTTATTTGAAAAAGGCAGAACACCCATTGATGTGATTCAAGGTGGGGGTGTAGTTTTGAAATATAATAAAATGCAACCTATTTAAAATAATTGCGATCTTTTTAAAATTAATGTGGCGCGAGGGGATATCGCGGGCTATTTTTTAACGAAATAAACGGTCAAGCCGTCACTCGCGAACGCAAGGCTACCACACAAACGTTGTAACATCACAAAACATAATTCCACAAACACAGAAATAAAGTGGTGGCATGCACGTGTAACAAAATAACGATAATGAGGAGAAAACAATTAATTAGGGCAATCTCCAACAATTACTATTAATTTGAAATTTAAGCATAACACAACTAAGATTGCAGAGAGTAGAGGAAGAGAGGTATACCCAGGGAAGAGTGGCAATGACTGACGGATCTTCGAGTAGGTGAGGAAAAATGTTGCTGGTCGCCGGAAATAGTAGTGACTGCCATTGAAGATTCACTGGAAGTAGGTCGGAGCTCTGGCAGTAGCAAGGGTTGCTGGAACAAAGTACTGGGTCGACGGGAAGTGGGGGAAGACGCCGGAGGATCCCAGATCCTGCCGGAGGGGGGCGGGGGGGGGGGGGGGGGGTGCCAGGGAGGCAGACGACGCCATAAGAGAGCTTTGGTGACCTTGTCGGCGGCAAACAGAGCCTCAAGAGACGGCTTCGTCGGGGAAGAAGAACACGGAAGCTTCAGGTGGCAGTAATGGCGGCGGGAGAGGGTTTCCCTAGTGGCGCCAAGATGGAGCGGAGTGCTGGACGGCGCAGGTTGGGTCACCGGAGGCTCTGACGGGAAGTGGAGATGCGGAAGGAGGCGGTGTCAGGCTTCCGTAGAGCAGGAACAGTGAGGAATTGCGGCTTCGGGCTGTGCGGCGTTGGACGAAACCGAACAGAGAGAAAGATCTTGGTACATAACCGAGAGAAAGATCTTGGTTCAGTTCTATTTCCAGTCACTGATTAGGGTTAGGGGGGTTTGCTTTTATAATAAGCGGAGGTTAGGGTTTTGGAGGAGGAAAAATGAGCCGTGGTGGTGGGGTTTTAGGAGTGGGCTGGCTGGGTTTTTAAGTGGGCAAAAATAGGAGATTTAAATGGCCTCTCAAGGGGAATGATTTTATAACTTAAATATTAAATAAAAATAGTTAAATGTCTAAGCTTGCCCTAAACTAACCCTTGTCCTAATTAACGGACCTGTGCATTTAAGGTCTCGTTGGTCGGTCACACCAATGAGCCAAACAAAAATTGTGCGAAAGCGTGTGCGATACAAATTTAACACGAGCGCTCATAACACGCGCAATACAACTCTACGCTACACAGTAATCCAAAAATGCGCAAAAGTGTACGCTACAATAATAAAAGGCACGCCTATAATAATAATAGGCCCGCTTAGGAACGGGGCGAATTCACGAATAAAGCCCACAAATTTTTGCAATCACTACGCCGAAGAGCATGGGACATTCCCGTTCGAGTACCTAGGACTAATGCACATCACCGAACCTGGCTTATCACCGCGGGAAGGCCACACACAACATGCCTAAATTCATACTCGCGCGTCTAGGGTTGCAAGTTGAGTTGAGCCAGCTCGAAAGCTCGATGAGCCAACTCGAAAAAAGCTCGACTCGAGCTCGAGTCTGTGGAGCACGAGCTTAACGAGCACGATTACGAGTCGAGCTTGAGCTCATCTAGTGTTGTTCATGAGCTCGCGAGTCACCTCGCAAGCTTTTTATTTATACATTTTAAAAAAAAATAAGAAAATAAAACGCATGAGCTAAAAAGCACGTGAGCTCGAGCGAGTTCGAGCTCGATAAGTTGGCATTGAGCTCGAGATGGGATAAATGAGCTCGTCGAGCTCGAGTTCGAAATGAAAAGCTCGAGCTCGACCTCGAGCTTGGAAATTTTGTCGAGCTCGACTCTTTTGCACCCCACCCCTACGCGCGTCGGATCACTAAATGCATATTTATGTCGGGTATGAGCACAATCGACCCAGAGGTTCACAATGAACCGAGGTAACCACACACCACGTCCATTGAAGGAGGGTGACCCTCCTAAGCAAAGTAAAAGCAGAAAACTACACCGGGGACTCCACGTGCAGCTCACACAAACATACGTCGGGGTCGCAATCCCCCGCCATGACGGAGCCCCCGTCCTAAACAAAAACGACGTGAGAGAACTATCATTGCACGAAAACAAACATAAGCAGAAAAATACAGAAATAAGGTCCTAAGACTGGGGAAAAGTGTTCCTTACCCAACGCGCACCTTGGAGGCACTGTGACTTGCACTGAACTTGACGGCTAGCGACTGTCGGCGCACAGATCAGATTTTCACACGCCAATTTGAGCTCCAAATCGACTTTCCACTGTGGATTTCAGCAGCGCCCTCTTCAGAGACCGAGATGGCACATCACAACACCACGTCCCTTCAACCACCGGCCACCAGGGAGACAGAAGGATATGATCCTCTAAAATGGCGACGCAGGCGGCTCCAGCAGCGGCAAAGATGAAGGGGAAATGTCTTCTTCCTCCTTCAAGTCGACGCACGAGACTCGAGAGAGAGAGATCGTGCGAGAGGGAGGTAGATCGGGAGAGGGAGAGCTTGCGGCTCCCATTACCGAGCGAGAGAGAGAGATCGAGGAGGAGGCGTCCTCTTCCTCCTTCCAGGCAGCGCACTAGACAGAGAGGGGAGATCGAGAGAAAGAGAGAGAAGGGAGATCGGAAGAGAGGAAGCTTCGACGGCTTTCTTTTTCGCGAACTGGAGGCGGGACTGCTCACGGGAAAACGAGAGAGATAGGGGCCGGTGTTGGGGGTTATTGCGGCTGCTTCCGTGAAAACGTGAAAACGTGAAAACGTGAAAACGTGAAAACGTGAAAACGTGAAAACGTGAAAACGTGAAAACGTGAAAACGTGAAAACGTGAGAAGGGGGAAGGCCGATCGCGTGAAGGAGAGTGGGGAGCTTTCGGTTTCCCATTCTCAGTTAAAATTAACGCGTTACAATTCTCTCTCTTAGGCTTCATTTGTTTCGGCGGTGGCGGATCGATCCGGCGGGTGAAAACGGAGTGTTCGAAACGAGGGGAGAGGTGGCTGCTCCAAACGGAGCTTTTTGGGGCGTTTCTCAAGGCGGCGGGTGGAAACGGAGCAAACGCCGCCGGAGGTTCATTTGTTTACCCGCCTTCCAGCGGCGTTTGCCCAAAACGGAGCTCCGAAACGCCCAAACAAATAGAGCCTTAGTTAAATTTTGCCTCGAAATTTAGCCTTCATTTGTTTTAGCGGTGGCGGGTCGATCCGGCAGGTGAAAACGGAATGTTCGAATCGGAGGGGGCAGATGGCTGCTACAAACAGAGCTTTTGAGGTATTTCTCAAGGCGGGCCGGCGGGTGGAAACAGAGCATATGCCGTCAGTGATTCATTTGTTTACCCTCATTCTGGCCGCATTTGCCAAAAACGGAGCAGTGAAACGCCCAAACAAATGAAGCCTTAGAGAATGAACAATGAAATGAAATATGCCGTACCTGATTAAACAGAATCGGGCTCCCGCACTGCACACTCAACATAGAAATATGAAAGACGTCGTGCAACCCACTTAGCCCCGTCGACAAAGCAAGTCGATAAGCTTTCTCGCTGATGTGCTCGGTAATCTCGAATGACACTAAATACCTTTAGACTAAACTTCTTCAAACATCGAATCCTCGACACTCCCTCGAAAGTCTTTTTTTGTCAAATACACTCAATCGCCAACTACGAACTCCGGGTTCTGATTTTTGGCATTGTAGTACTTCACCGGATGGTTTTGGGTAGTCAACAACCGCTCTCAAATGATCCATATTGGCTCATTCGTCTCATCGACCTCTTTGTGCTTCAATAGATTGGTATCACCAGTCGCTACCCGCGCTAGAGGAGTACAACACCTACCATATAAAGCTTTGAACTGAGCCATCTGAATACTTCATTGATAACTGTTGTTATAGGCAAACTCTATCATGTAAATGTGATCTTCTCAATGTTGTCTGATGTTCAAAACATACATACAAAACATATCATCCATCATCGGATTGCCCCTCTCAATTTGTCCACTCGTTTACAGATGAAAGACTGTGCTAAATTTGAGCTTTTTGCCCAATAAACGTTGAACATGCCTCCAATCTACAGACGTAAATCGTCCATTGCCGTCGCTAGCAAAACTATGAGACATCATGTAATCGAACGATGTTCTCCATGTAAAGCTTTTTTAGCTTCTCCACTGAATTGTTTTTCTGATTCGGAATGAAGTGCGCAATCTTAGTCAACTGATCAATGATCGCTCAGATCGAGTCATTTTTTTGCAACTTCTTTGGCAACCCGTGCACAAAGTGCATGAAAATATCATCAAATTTTCACTCCGGAATTGACAATGACTTCAAAAATTCTCCTGGTCGTTGACACTTGGCTTTCACTAACCCACAAGTTTGACACTTTGTCATAAAAAGCGTTATTTCTTTCTTTATGTCTGGCCACCAGAAGAGTGTTTTCATGTCTTGATACATTTCAGTATTCCCTAGGTGAATTGAGTACTTGATAAAATAAGTCTCGTACATCTATCATCTCGAAGTTTCCCATAATTGGGAACAAAAAGCCTGACATTCTTTGTTAGGAAAATCGATCGATCCAAGTGCGGATAAAATTCTCCTGTTTCAAAAATTTATCTAACGGTCAAATTGAGGTTATGCGAATAATAATAACACAAAAAGTAAAATCAAGCATCACAAGCAAGAACACCAAAATTTAAGTGGTTCCCCGAAATTTGGGTACATCCACCGTGTAGGCAGAGATCAAGTAATATTTCTCAAAATTCTCAAACATACAATACGTCTAAAATATGGAGGAGAAAAAATAGTCTGAATAAATTAGATGGCGGTTTAAATCATCCAAGGTCTGGTCGTACGGGTTGTGACGAGAATTAAAGCGGCGACGGAAGAAAATCCGAGCTCTGGCGGCAAGGGTAGAAGTCGGAAGCTTGCGGCGAGAGGAACCCAAGTCGGCGAGAGGCACACGACGATGGCGAGAGAGGATTGTCGGCCAAGAAGAAAATATCGCCGAGTGGAAGGAGCCGAAAGACGGCCCGCTGGAGGAAGAACGCCGAAGAGAGGAAATCTAATGCTCTGCACTTTCTTTGGTGTTGGTCGGCCATCACTTTAAATAGGGGAAGAAACCCCATAGTAAAATATGGAAGGAGAGGAGGGACGACAGCTACCAAGAAAAGATAATAAATCCTTTCTGAACTGAGTTGTCATTGAAGGAGAATAATAGCCTTCCAATCCTGGTTGCCATGTTGGCAATTCGAGGGAAGAAAAAAACCGGGGGGGGGGGGGGGGGGAATCCTGGAGGACGGGCGGCAAAAATAGCAACAAACTTCACCTTGACGCCTCTCCAAAGATAAACTCTACCTTGCTGAAGTAACTCAAAAAAAAATCCCCAACGATCACCAGGATCCAAGAGCCAATTGTACTTCAGCTGAGAACAGATCATAATAGAACTCCTCTGATTCTGAGTGGCACACAAACTGTACTGACGTGGCTGTCTCAAAAAACTCTCCACCTGGAGCTAAATGTTAACTGCTCCACCTCCAGCGGTGGTCTCCTATAACAAAACTGAACCTGAAAAGACTTCCGATCATTGATGTGCGCGCGAGAGAGAAATTGGTAAATGCAGACACACCAAGAAAAGAATGTAAACAAACTGACCTCGGCATGAAAAATGAACCTCTATGAGAACTGGTCAAAACAGTTTGACTAGACACTCTAAGCTCATAAATGAGGAGTACCGTTTAATAATGAAGTTCTTAACCAGGAAATAACTCAAAATAAGAGCTATATAAACACAAGCATAGAGATAATATGACTGTGAAAAATATAGGGAAAATGATGATAAGCAAATGAAGAGATAGAAACGGAATAAAAAAAGGATGAAAATACAGGAAGAAAACATAACAAAAAAAACAAATAAAAGGATAAGTGAAAAGAAGTACTAAAGGACGTCCTCATTGACATCTTCAAGACATAGGGATGCGACAGACGTTTCCTTTTTATCATCAAGGATCTTCCCCTTCTCTTTGTTCTGAAGCTTCCAACAATCCTTTATTTCATGACCTTTCTTTTTGCAGTTACTGCAGTAACTATCTGAACTTTTCTTGGACTTATCTCCTCTGCCTGAACCAGACTGACCCCGAGATAATAAAGCTGAGCTTTTAATAATTCCTGAGCCGGACGACTTCTTTCAGATGTCATCTGAGAGTAAGACTGTCGTGACCTCCTATATGTCTAAAATATCTTTACTATAGGCGAGGGTAGTGATCATGGCCTCGTAGGACTTTGGAAAAGAGTTCAGAAGAATAACTGGCTTGTCCTCTTCCTCCACCTGAATATCCATGCTGAGACACTCAAATAACAGTTTATTGAAACTGTTCAGGTGGTCGTGTAGAGAGGAACCCTCCTTCATGCTGAACTTGTACAACTGCTGTTTGAGGTAAATATGGTTGGGGAGAGACTTCGTCATGTAGATACTCTCCAGCTTTGCCTAAAGACCAGAGGCATTCGTTTCTGAAAGAACTCCATATAGCACATCATCGTATAAGCAAAGTATATGATGGAGAAAGCTTTGAGATCTGAATCCTCCCATGTGCGATCGGTAACCTCAACATCCTTATTTGTCTTCCCCAATAGGACACAGTGTAAACCTTCCTTAATCAGTAGTGCTCGGACCTTGACCTGCTATAGGCTAAAATTGTGCTTTTCGTCGAACTTCGTAACTTCAAATTTCGCACCTTGTGTGTGTTGAAGCCAAAATTAACTTCAACAAATGTTCGTAAAAAAGGGGCGTAGCCGACACCTACTTGGCCCAAGCTCCGACCTCCGACTGGTCGTGAAGGACTAGAAAACTGGCCCAAAGCCGCAGTAGGGAGGTCCCACCGCTTACCCGGAAGGTCACAAAGAGCTTCCCCTCCAAAGCCAAAAGCTGGGCTTGGAATTCCTCAGAAGACAGTGGCTATGATTTCCCGGGAGTCCACAAAGTCCCCCCCTGAAGAACCCCTATGGGCTTATTTATAGATTTCAGAATCTGAACTGCCAATAGTAAAACTGTAATGGTCTGAAATTACCGGGGTACCCCTGGCTGGGTCTGCCAACAACCAAACTCCGCTGTTCTGAGGTGCTATATGCAGACCGCTAAGGGTAAGAGGGTAAAAATACCCGGAGTAGAAGAGTAAAAACCCCTACTGACACGGAGGTATGAAAATGACCTCTTCTCCCCCTGGCGAGTGGAGAAGCACCTGTCGGCGAGATGGACCCCACTACCCATCTCGCCTGCGCCCTTTGCCGTGAGGTCTTCTCACCGCTGGAGACCCTCTCGCCTCTAGGTGGGGTATCCTGCCCACTGGAGAGCCAATCGTCTCGCCTCTTGCGAGTGGGCCCCCTGGTCCCATTCGCCTGTCCCGACCTATTTGTTCCTTGAGAGCTTCTTTCGAGCCCGAGGTTGTACACAATCCCCGCTCTTTTTGAGATTATTCTAAGCTCAAAAAGAATGTTCAACCGAGGCTCGTTATTTAAGGCGCATTAAAAACGTATTTATGAGGAATCTTTTGAGGCCCCCACCGGGGCCTATAAATATATGATTCCTGCCCCGCACACCTGGCGTCCTGCTTTGCATATTTTTCTTTCCTTGCTTGAGTCCTTTGGTATGACTCACAGCCAGAGCTTCTGTGAACGTCTCGCACGGGTGCGAGAGCAACATAAGGCCAGCGTGGCATCTCTTACCTCTTCTTTAGTTCGCCCCCTTCCCCCCCTCGTCTCGCCTGAAAAAGACGAAGACTGGTGATCCGTCGCCTGCCATGGGAGATCTGTCTCGCGTCGCTTTGGAGACCATCCCCACTCCTCAAGTGTCTTCCAAGGAAAATGAGGTGGGTACTTGTTTTCGCCACTGTTATCTCCGCAATCGGGTGCCCTCTTTTGATGACTAGTGTTTTTTCAGGGGGCTCTCGCAGTTCCGCAACACCCGAAGAGCCCGCAAGATGGTTCTGCCGCCCACTGCGAGGAGTTCGATTCGCAGCCCTCTTCTACACCCCCAACTACTCCCAGCGAGAGGAGGGACGATCCTTCCCCGGCCGCCGAGACCTCTCGCCTTCCCGATAAGAGACCTTCCCTCGCCCTTTTGAATCCCCTTCGCTATTCTCACACCCTTCTGCGAGTGCCTCTTCCACCCCGCCTCTGCACCCCTTGCGCAGATTCTCGTGCCAACTCGCTCGTTGAGGAGAAACCTCAACGACTCTCCGTCTCGTCTCCTCCTCTAGACGGGATTGAAGACTACCTGGGTGACCCTTCGAATCCAGCGGAGATGAAGCGTAAGACGGCTGAGCTTTTTCGAAAGCACGCGCACATCATCCACTCCTTGACGCTGGATAAGCTGGCCGCGGAGAAGCGCATCGAATCGCTGGAGAAAGAATGCGCTCGCCTATCCTCCGGAGCTAATGCCGAGCTGGATGTTGATGGCACCAACCCTGAAGCCATTATTAATGAGACTGATATGCAGCTCCGTCTCGCGCGGCGTGGTCTTGAATCCATTTGCTCCTTCCACTCGCAGAGTAGACCTCCCTGTGGGGGAGCTCGCGGTGGCCGCTGGGAATGACACCCGTACTGAAGGATGTCCGTCTCGCTATTTGTCTTTTTCTCCTTCTCGTGAAAGCTGTAATAACTGTAATCTTGCGGCGTCGTCTCGCCCAAAGGTGTAGGAAACTGGATGCCCGCTGTACGCGGGACGATCTTTGAACATATATTTTTATGGTTGTTATTTCCTTTTTTAACTCTTTTTAATTTGTGACATATATATATTTATATATATATATATTTTTCTGATTGAGATAGGTCGCGCCGATCGAGGTTTTAGGAGAGAGAAAAGAACCTCGACCCTTCGTCTCCCCTCATGTTTTTTCCCGCTTTTTAATCATTTGTTATGAAACGGTTATAAATATGCCTTGTCCGGGTCTAGATACCACGTTTTCCACCTCTGCTGTTACCCAAGCTCTCGGTTCTCCGGCCCCTCCGTCTCGCCGGCCCCTCTCGCCCTCCTTTCTCGGATCTCTCGCCAACTTCTTCCTTTCCTTCGTCTCGCCGAAGTCCATCTCACCGAAGAAGATGGGTAAGAAGAAGGTTGAGGAAGGTGAGGGGCGCAGCCGCTGTGGGAAGAGGTTTACCGACCATGACTTCCCGCTCGGCAGGCTCCCTCAAGAAGATTACCATAGGTTTGCCCGCGAGTACCTGGGCGAAGGGGTCGAGTCGCGTCCCCCCAAGGTCGGCGAGTGCATCAATACCTATTACCCGGGAGAACTCGCCTTCCCCGTCTCGCATTTCGAGGCGGGGTTGCGGCTCCCCCTTTGGCCTGAGGTGAAGCAGGTCTTCAAATACTTTGGTGTCGTCCCGGCACAGTTCAACCCTAACGCCATCTCGGTGTTGATCGCCTTCGCCTGCTACATGCGCCGGGAGCGCATCGAGTTCAGCTTGACGGCCTTCCACAAGCTTTTTATCTACCATGCCAACGCCGATGGCGTCTCGTACTTTACTGGGCAGGGGCTCAAGGTATGCGAGACGCCCAACAAGAACCACCATTAGCTCACTCGATTCGTCTTCATCCGGGGAGACCGCGCTGACTTCGGCGGCATTCCTCTCGCGCCGGTCTCTCCGCCAGAGAGTTTTTACGCCACCCCCCAAGTCAGTGGCCCAGAGAAGCTGCTGTGCGAGTACTTAGGGTCTGTTTGGCGCAGCTCTGGCGGCTGGAAAATCTCTATTCCAGCCGCCAGAGCTGCTTTATATGTGTTTGGGACAGCTCCCTGTGAAGAGCTTTTCAAAAATCTGGAGCTGTTTTGCAGCTTTTCAGAAATCTCCCTCCCCCCAGCTTCTGCTCTTGCAAAATAGCTTTCTCTCTCACAGGTTTTGGAAATCTAATAGTTTCTTCAGTTGGAACATGCTTAGAGGTCGGACGGCCTTCCTCCGGCGATTCCGAGCCCCTGACGGCCTTCCTCCGGCAATTCCGAGCCCCCGACGTCCTTCCTCGGGCGATCTCGAGCGCACTTCTGCACAGAATACCCAAACACTCTGCAGATTTTCAAAACTGCTCCCCAGAAATCTATTTTAAAACAGCTCTATCCGGACAACAGTTTTTCAATCCGCCAGAGCTGTCCCAAACAGAGCCTTAGTCGGCAAGAATTTCGAGGTCAACTTCTTGCGGCGAGGTCTCGACTCGCTTCTCCCAGTGCTCCCGGGCGAAGGTATTGTCATTCTTTCGTTCTTCGCGTCTCACTATTTTCCGTTTCGCCGCTTAGTAACCCTTGCTTGCTTTTAGGTGAGCGAATCGTTCCAGCGCTCCCTCCTTACAAGAGCAACATCCACCCCGCGAAGGGTCTTGATCTTGCCAACGCAGCGGCAGAGGCGGCGAGAGAGTCCCTGGCGGCCATCCCGCCGAAGAGGCCCGCAGATGAGACGGTCCCCTCTCGCCCCAGCCCTCCTAAGAAGAAGATGAAAAAAGCAGTAGTTATTTCTAAGGAAAGGAAGAAAGCTCCCCAGGGGAGCCCTATTTCTATAGGGGAAACTCCACCGCCCCTCTCGCCTAACCACCAGGCCGTCTCGCCGGCTCGCGGGACGACACTCTCTGATCAACCGGTCGCTGCCTCCAACCTTCCTGCTGTGGAGCCCAACCCGCAAGCTGCTGCTCCTGAACAGGCGGTAGCCACCTCCTCTCGCGAAGGCGACTCCCCTGGCCGTCCCGCCCCCTCCTCCCATATGAATTTCAACCTGGGTCCTGTGGTTCATGATGCCGTCGACAACCCGGTTCTGTTGTGGGGGCGGGACGCCAACCGCGTGTCCATCTCCACCCTCCTTCCCCCTTGGAAGGAGCAAGAGGTCCCTACTAGCCATGCCTTCGCCGTAGGGTACGGCCTCTATGGTGGCCTTGACGCCGTTTCGCCAGAAAGCGAATCTACCAAAGATCTTGTGTTAAAAACTTCTCACCACCAAATGCGGGCCTTGGAGTTCTCGCACCGCTGCTCTCGCCGCCTCATTTACATCAATTCGAAGTGGAAGGCCAGCGAGGAGAACCTGGAGGCGGAGCGGGAGAAATCCATCGGGCTAGCGAGAAGGTTATCTGATGCCGAGTCCCTCCTCGCGAAGGCCCAAGGCGGCGTGGTAAGCCATAACTTTTCCTTGGACCTTTCTTTTGCCATCATTCTCGGCTAACTGCTAGGTCGTCCCGCAGGATGCCGAGACGGCGGAACAACTGCGCTCGCGCGTGGCGGCTTTGGAGGAGGAGGTACAGGCATTGACGGCTGAGAACTCGCGTCTTCGGGCTGATGCTGCGTCGTCGTCTCGCCGCGAGCCTTTCAGTACACCTCCGCCACATTACTCCCACGAGGAAGTTGAGGAGCAGTGCCGAGACGCCGGTGTCCGTGCGACAGAGCTGGTGCTGCAAATGATGAAGGATCTGGGTGTTATGAAGGATGAATCCGAGACCGTGACGGCGTGCAACTTGGTCCCTGAACTATATACCGAGGAGAGCGATGATTCTTCATCTGGCGAGGAGGACTGATATGCCGCCTCCAAGATTTAGAATCACTCTTTCCTCCTGTCAGTGTTGTAAAAACTTTAAACCATATTTTTGTGGAATATGTCAAGTGACGAGCGAATGCTCATTTTTGTCCTGTCTTTATCTTTGTTCTTTATTTTTTGAAGTTAATCCTTAGTTGGCTCCGGTCTGCGAGACGGTGCTATCCTCCCATCTCGCTGCCTAGCCTTTTCTGTTTTGTCCTTTTTTCTGACTTACACGAGACGCCTCCTTGACCACCTCACCCCGCGAGGCGGTGCGATACCTTGTCTTGCGAGTGTCCCACTCGCGAAGGCGAGACGATCCTCGAGATCGCCTGCTGCGAGTGCCGCCACTCGCCTCACTCCTCCCCTTTTTCTTTAGTTCATTTCTTGTCCCCTAGGACCAGGTTGAGATGCTAAGGTGTAAAGTCGCTTTCAAGGAGACTTTTTCCATTATTCTGCCAAAGTGAATTTACTGCCCTGTCAGCTTGATACTGATGAAGATGCCTTAACCCAAACCCCTCCCCCACAGGCGAGCCTACGGACCTGCCAGCTAGATGAGAGCCTGCGCAGCGGGTCTACCTGGGGCCGAGCCGAGCTCGGGGTGCCGATGAAGATTTCAAACCAAAACCTATCCCCCACAGGCGAGCCTTCGGACCTGCCAGCTAGATGAGAGCCTGCGCAGCGGGTCTACCTGGGGCCGAGCCGAGCTCTGGGTGCCGATGAAGATCTCAAACCAAAACCTATCCCCCACAGGCGAGCCTTCGGACCTGCCAGCTAGATGAGAGCCTGCGCAGCGGGTCTACCTGGGGCCGAGCCGAGCTCGGGGTGCCGATGAAGATCTCAAACCAAAACCTATCCCCCACAGGCGAGCCTTCGGACCTGCCAGCTAGATGAGAGCCTGCGCAGCGGGTCTACCTGGGGACGAGCCGAGCTCGGGGTGCCGATGAAGATCTCAAACCAAAACCTATCCCCCACAGGCGAGCCTTCGGACCTGCCAGCTAGATGAGAGCCTGCGCAGCGGGTCTACCTAGGGCCGAGCCGAGCTCGGGGTGCCGATGAAGATCTCAAACCAAAACCTATCTCCCACAGGCGAGCCTTCAGACCTGCCAGCTAGATGAGAGCCTGCGCAGCGGGTCTACCTGGGGCCGAGCCGAGCTCGGGGTGCCGATGAAGATCTCAAACCAAAACCTAACCCTCACAGGCAAGCCTTCGGACCTACCAGCTAGATGAGAGCCTGCGCAGCGGGTCTACCTGGGGCCGAGCCGAGCTCGGGGTGCCGATGAAGATCTCAAACCAAAACCTATCCCCCACAGGCGAGCCTTCGGACCTGCCAGCTAGATGAGAGCCTGCGCAGCGGGTCTACCTGGGGCCGAGCCGAGATCGGGGTGCCGATGAAGATCTCAAACAAAAACCTATCCCCTACAGGTGAGCCTTTAGACCTGCCAGCTAGATGAGAGCCTGCGCAACGGGTCTACCTGGGGTCGAGCCGAGCTCGGGGTGCCGATGAAGATCTCAAACCAAAACCTATCCCCCACAGGCGAGCCTTCGGACCTGCCAGCTAGATGAGAGCCTGCGCAGTGGGTCTACCTGGGCCAAGCCGAGCTCGGGGTGCCGATGAAGATCTCAAACCAAAACCTATCCCCCACGGGCGAGCCTTCGACCTGCCAGCTAGATGAGAGCCTGTGCAGCGGGTCTACCTGGGGCCGAGCCGAGCTCGGGGTGCCGATGAAGATTTCAAAGCAAAACCTATCCCCCACAGGCGAGCCTTCGGACCTGCCAGCTAGATGAGAGCCTGCGCAGCGGGTCTACCTGGGGCCGAGCCGAGCTCGGGGTGCCGATGAAGATTTCAAACCAAAACCTATCCCCCACAGGCGAGCCTTCGGACCTGCCAGCTAGATGAGAGCCTGCGCAGCGGGTCTACCTGGGGCCGAGCCGAGCTCGGGGTGCCTATGAAGATCTCAAACAAAAACCTATCCCCCATAGGCGAGCCTTCGGACCTGCCAGCTAGATGAGAGCCTGCGCAGCGGGTCTACCTGGGGCCGAGCCGAGCTCGGGGTGCCGATGAAGATCTCAAACCAAAACTTATCCCCCACAGGCGAGCCTTCGGACCTGCCAGCTAGATGAGAGCCTGCGCAGCGGGTCTATCTGGGGCCAAGCCGAGCTCGGGGTGCCGATGAAGATACCTCAATCCTGCCTTTAGGACTTCATAATAGACAAAAACAAGAGATGTTTTGAGAAATATATTATATTGATCATGCTTTGAGTACATATCTACCGCTCTCCCTTTTCATGGGTAAAAGCGTTTTAAGTCATCCCCACTCCAGGAATGGTTCAAGGTCCTACCCTCCACATCCTGGAGGTAGTAACCCCCCGCTTTCAACACTCTCTCTACAATATAAGCTCCCTCCCAATTTGGATTGAGCTTTCCCACCGGGGCGGACCTCCCTACCGCATCAACCTTTTTTAGTACTAGGTTTCCTTCCGCGAATTGCTTTATCCTGATATGCTTATCGAAGTGTTTTGCCATTCGACGCTTGATCTCTTCCTGTCTGATGGCTGCTATGTTTCGCAGCTCCTCTGCCAGGTCTAGTGAGAGGCGCATGCCTTCTTCGTTTTCAATCCTCCATGCCTCGTCTCCATCACCTGCAGCCGCAACTCGTGGGGATCGGACCTCGAACTCCACCGGTAGTACGGCCTCACAACCATGGGAAAGCTTGAAAGGGGTCTCGCCAGTGGTCGTGTTCGGGGTTGTTCTTAGAGCCCACAGGACCGAAGGGAGCTGCTCTACCCAATTCCCTCACAGATTCTCCACCTTCTTCTTTAGCAGGTTAACGATAATCTTGTTTGCCGCCTCCACCTGACCGTTGCTTCTGGGGTGGTGGACGGAGGCAAACCTGAGGTCGATGCCCAGCTGAGTGCAGAAGCTGATGAACTCTTCACTAGCAAACTGGGGGGCCGTTATCTGTGACGATGGCCTGAGGCAGCCCGTGCCTGCAGATGATCTCCCCCCAGACGAAGTTCCTGATGACTTGTGAGGTCACCTTTGCTAGCACCTTAACCTCCAGCCACTTGGAGAAGTAATCTATCATGACCAGAATGAATCTTCTTTGTCCACTAGCTGGAGGGAAAGGCCCAACTAAATCCATTCCACAAATGACGAAAGGCCATGGTGCTGTGATGCTTCGGAGCTTTTGAGCCGGCAAGAGCTGGAGGGGGGCGTAGAGCTGGCATTTTCGGCATTTCCTCGCAAACTCTATCGCGTCCTTCCTTAGGGTGGGCCAGAAGTATCCCTGTCTGACCACCCTTGCTTCCAACGTCCTCCCTCCGGAATGACTATCACATTCCCCAGAGTGCACCTCCTCCAGAATGTGTCTGGTCTCCTCCTCCGTCACGCATCGAGCTAGGAGACCTGAAAGCATTCTCCGGTGCAGCCCTCCTTCATGCATGAGATAATGAGCCGCCTTAAGGCGGAAGTTTCTTGCCTCCTTGACCCCCTCAGGGAGAGTTCCTGTTAGAAAGAAGGTAACGAAGGGATCCACCCACGAGGGCCGCCGATCCACCTCCATTAGCTCCCCCTCTTCGATCGCTGGATGGAATAAATCAGTCAGGGAACCCCCTTCCCAAGGTCCGAACTTAGCCAATCGGTCGGCAGCTGTGTTCTCTTCTCTGGGGACGTGCTGGATTGAGAACGTCCGGAACCCCCCGATGATCGTCCTCACCTTGGACAAATATTTCACGAGGGTGGGCTCCCGAGCCTCGAACTCTCCACGTATCTGAGATGCCACCACTAATTAATCTGTGAAAACCTCAATGTCCTTAATCTCGAGCTCCTTCGCCAAGCGAAGGCCGGCTATCACTGCCTCGTACTCTGCTTGGTTGTTGGTTGTGGGGAAATGCAAGGCGACGGCTTGTTTTATGGTTACCCCCTGGGGACTTGTTAGTACCACCCCTGCTCCGAGAGAGTGCTTTCCCGAGGCCCCGTCGACCATTATCTTCCATGCCCCCGATGTCCGCGGCTCCTCGGCCCCGACCTCCGCGACGTAGTCTGCCAAGAATTCGGCCACCACCTGCGCCTTAATGGAGAGCCTTTGTACGAACGAAATGTTGAATTCACTCAACTCGATAGACCACTTGGCCAGCCTACCCGAGTGCTCTACTCCTTCAAAAATCTTTCGGAGAGGATGGTTCGTCACCACCCTAACCGAATGTGCTTGGAAATATGGCCGGAGCTTCCTGGCTGAAACAACCAAGGCGTACGCCAGCTTTTCCAGGATAGGATAACGAAGCTCCGCCTTCCTTAGGATCCTGCTAACATAATAAATATGCAGCTGCTTTTTTCCCTCTTCTCTGACTAGGACGGAGCTCACCACCTCTGCTCCCACTCCTAGGTATAAGGTCAGATCTTCCCCCTCTTTTGGGCTTTGAAACAGAGGAGCCAGGGAGAGTTGCTCCTTCAGCTTTTGAAAGGCTTCTTCGCACTCCGCAGTCCATTCAAATCTCTGATTCCCTCGTAGCACTTTAAAGAAAGGTGAGCACTTCTCCCCTGACCTGGAGAGGAATCTGCTAAGGCCGGCCAGCTTTCCTGTCAAGCGCTGCACCTCCTTAGCGTTTCGAGGTGGTTCTAGCTCCAGAATGGCTTTTACTTTATCAGGATTAGGTTCTACCCCTGCCGGGGTCAGAAGGTGCCCAAGGAATTTCCCACGACTTGCCCCGAAAACACATTTTAAGGGGTTCAACCTCATTTTGAACTTCCTCAAGGTGGCGAACGTCTCCTCCAGGTCCTGGAGATGCGAGTTCACTCCCTTGCTCTTTACCATGAGATCATCAACGTAGACTTCTAGGTTCCGACCCCTTTGGCCCTGGAAAGCTCGATCCATCATCTGCTGGTATGTTGCTCCCGCATTTTTTAACCCAAAGGGCATCATGTTATAACTAAAGCACCCTTCCCTTGTGATGAAGGAGACGTCCTTGACGTCTGGAGGGTGCATCCGGATCTGATGGTAACCTGAAAAAGCATCTAGAAAACTCATAACAAAAAAACCAACGGCTGAATCAACCAGTGCGTCGATTCGAGGCAGGGGGTAGCAATCCTTCGGGCATGATTTATTTAATAAAGAAAAGTCAATACACATTCTCCATTTTCCTCCCCCCTTCTTCACCATTACTACATTGGAGATCCAGCCTAGATACTGGATCTCTGAGATGAAGCCCGCCTCTAGGAGCTTCTTGACCTCCTCGCGAATGGGCTCCTCCAGCCTGGTGGCGATGGCTCTCATCTTCTGACGTATGGGGAGCGTCCGAGGGTCCAGATTTAGGCGGTGGCAGGCCACGTCCGCATCAATGCCTGGCATGTCTGCCGCACTCCAAGCGAAGACGTCGACGTTGCTCTGAATGCAGGCCTGCATCCGCTCCTGGTCCTCGGGGCTCAAGCCCCCGCTGATCCGCACCCTTTGTACCTGCCCCTGGCTGGTGTGGACCTCCATCTCCACCACGTCTTCGGACACCTCCAGCCGCGACTGCTCCCAGTCGTCCCTTGCTTCTTCTTCCTGCTCCGGCTCTTCCTCCCCTCCTGCTCCCTTGACTTCCATCACCTCGTCCTGCTGCAGCTCAATTTCCATGCCCCTTCGGGCTTCCTCCTCAGCCTCTTCTCCTCCCACTTCCTCCTGCCTTCCCTTCTGTGGCTTCAACTCCCCGCTCCTCCGGACCTCCTGCACACCTCCTCTTCTCTGCTCCCCCTCGATCTCCATGGCCCCCTCCGGGCTCCCTTGCTGCTGCTCGGCCTCTACACCCCCCTGGGCCTCCTGCACGTCTCCTCCTTGCTGCTTCTCAGTCTCCTTTCCCCCGACTTCCTCTTCGGTTCCTTATCTTGCTTCCTCTGGACTCACCTCCTTTTCCCCGACAGCTTCTTTATGTGCTGCTATCTCTTTTTCCAACCTCTCTGCTTCTACCATCCAAGATATGGTGTTGACCGCTGTGACGTAGCACTGTCTCGCCACTTTCGGATCCCCCCTGACCCTTTCGCTGCCTTTCGGATGCAGCGAAAGGCGCTGATGAGGGGACGCCCAAAGATGGCACTGTAGCTGCTCGGGGCGTCTACAATCACGAACCGGCAGTTCCGTGACACGCCCCTCAACCTCACGTGCAGCCCTACTCCCCCTTCCACTTCCTTTCTTTCCCCGGAGAATTCGAACAACGGTCCGTCCGAGGCCAAGATCCTTTTGGTTTCCACCTACATCTCATCGAAGGTCCTTTTAAAAATCACATTTACGGAGCTCCCATTATCCACCAGGATCTTGGAGACCGTAAAGTTTTCCACCGCTGTCTGGATTACCAAGGCATCGCAGAACGGGTCCTCGTACTCTGGCATATCCTCTGAAGAGAAGGTAATTTTTTCCAGCGGGGGTGGGGTTTGGGAGGTTGAGGCTACCCCCTTCCGGAACATGGTCTGGAGGCTCCCCTTCCGGGTGGCCTCGATCCCAATCCCCCCGTGGATGGCCCCGATTCCCCCCCGGGTACCCACATCCACCCGGTCCTCGCACCTATCCTCTGCCTCCCCTTGCTGCACTTCCACGATCCTTACCAGTGGATCCTGCCTCCTCAATCCTCTGGCCTCTCTCATCTCCAAGAACTCTGGGCACGTGGCTGTTGCGTGACCTCCCTCCTGATGGAAGTCACAGAAAAGCAACGCCACGCCACCCCTTCTTCCTTCTCCTCTTCCTCTTCTTCCTCCTCCTCGAGCTCCTCTTCCTCGACTGATCCCCATTGCCTCCTGCTGATGCTGAAAACGATCCCTCACTCCCTGTCTCCATGCCGGTTGGTCGAACCTCCTTGGCTCCCGGAAGTTATCCCTTCCCTGGAAGCCTCCTCCTAACTCCTGGGGGCGACCCTCATGAGACCTCCAACCTATCCGGTTGTTCGACTCTCGGGCCCCCCGGTGATTCTGTCCTTAGTGCCCCTGGCCTCGGGGTTCCTCCCTCCTTCTCTCTTCTCTCTGCTCCCTCTGCTCCTTTTGCTTTCCCACTCCTGGTTCCTTTGCGTCGTCCTCCGCCAACCTGGCTAACCTCCTTGCAAACGCCGGATTGGCCCTCTCAAAATTCGTCTCCTTCGCCGCCCTCTCCATAAGCTCCTCAAAAGAGAGGGGGGCACCCTTTTCAACTCCATGCTAAAGAAGCCTGACCTCAGTCCCAGGGTGAATGCAAGCATTAGCGTATACCCAGGGACCTCCTGGACCTGGAGGATCTCCTCCTGAAACCGATCCACGTAGTGTCCCAACGTTTCATCCTGGCTCTGCCTTACCGAGAACAAGCACTCCGCCTCCTTCTTACGCTTCTTCGATGCTGAAAACCTCAATAAGAAACCCCTCCGCAGATCCTCAAAACAATAGATCGACCTTGCCGGTAACTGATGGAACCAGTCTCGCGCCTTCTCCTTCAAGGTGATGGCAAACAGTCGACACTTAAACACATCCGTCATTTGTCTTATCGAAACCACATCTTCAAACCACTGCACATGCTGTACAGGATCATCCTTCCCCGAGTAGTAGGACATGTCGGGCTCCCGGAACCCTTCCGGCACCGGAGCCGAGATGACGAGTTCACTGAACGGGCTCTCGCCGACTGCTTGCCGAGAGGGAACGTCTCGCAGCCTTGGCTGGCTGGCCTGATCTGCGAGACCGTGCCCCGGGAAGAGCTCTCGCACAGCTGCCTCCTTCTCGCCGTCATCTGCCGGGATCTCCTTCCCGGGACGCTGGCCTGGGAAGAGTTCTCGCGCCGCCACGTCCCTCTCACCAGCCTCCGCGGGGACCTCCTTCCCCGGGCGCTGGCCAGGGGCGTTCTCGCCTAAGAGAGGGACCACCTCGATCGGGACCTGAGGCGTCGCCCACTCGCTCCTTGCCGAGAAGGCCAAGCTTATGGCTTGCATGACCTCTCGCCTGAAGTCCTCCAGCATTTTCCTCGTCGCCTCTTCTACCTGGGAGGGGGAACCTCCAGAACCAGATCCTTCTCCTTCACCTCCTGCCATAGGACCAAACTCAAACTTTTCTTGAACCGACTACTTCCACGCTCACCGCACCAGAACTGTTGAAGCCAAAATTGACTTCAACAAATGTTCGTAAAAAAGGGGCGTAGCCGACACCTACTTGGCCCAAGCTCCGACCTCCGACTGGTCGTGAAGGACTAGAAAACTAGCCCAAAGCCGCAGCAGGGAGGTCCCACCGCTTACCCGGAAGGTCACAGAGAGCTTCCCCTCCAAAGCCAAAAGCTGGGCTTGGAATTCCTCAGAAGACAGTGGCTATGATTTCCCGGGAGTCCAAAAAGTCCCCCCCTGAAGAACCTTTATGGGCTTATTTATAGATTTCAGAATCTGAACTGCCAATAGTAAAACTGTACTGGTCTGAAATTACAGGGGTACCCCTGGCTGGGTCTGCCAACAGCCAAACTCCGCTGTTCTGAGGTGCTATATGCAGACCGCTAAGGGTAAGAAGGTAAAAATACCCGGGGTAGAAGAGTAAAAACCCCTACTGACACGGAGGTATGAAAATGGCCTCTTCTCCCCCTGGCGAGTGGAGAAGCACCTGTCGGCGAGATGGACCCCACTACCCATCTCGCCTGCGCCCTTTGCCGCGAGGTCTTCTCGCCGCTGGAGACCCTCTCGCCTCTGGAGGCCCTCTCGCTTCTGGGTGGGGTATCCTGCCCACTGGAGAGCCAATCGTCTCGCCTCTTGCGAGTGGTCCCCCCTGGTCCCATTCGCCTGTCCCGACCTATTTGTTCCTTGAGAGCTTCTTTCGAGCCCGAGGTTGTACAGTGTGGAAATCGCCATAGCAGCCAAATTGGAGAAAACTGCACTGAGACCGAAGCGACTGAATAAATTCACGGATCAAGATTGGGAAGATAGGGAGCGGACCGATGTCGTCACCTACCATTAACCAAACTCAACACGGAATGTCCAAACAGTCATCAATTGAACCTGCATTTTATACCACTTGTTAGGAAAATCGATTGATTCAAGTGCGAATAAAATTTTCCTGTTCCAAAAATTTATCTAACGGCCCAATTGAGGTTATGTGAATAATGATAACACAAAAAGTAAAATCAAGCACCACAAGCAAGGACGCCAAAATTTAAGTGGTTCCCCGAAATTTGAGTATGTCCACTGTGCAGACAGAGATCAAATAATATTTCTCAAAATTCTCAAACATACAATATGACTAAAATATGGAGGAGAAAAAATAGACCAAATAAATTAGATGGCGGTCTAAATCCTTCAAGGTCTGGTCGTACGCATTATGACGAGAATTAAAGCGGCGGCGGAAGAAAATCCGAGCTCTGGCGATAAGGGTAGAAGTCAGAAGCTTGAGGCAAGAGGAACTCAAGTCGGTGAGAGGCACATGGCGATGGCGAGAGAGGATTGTCGGCCGAGAAGAAAATTCCGCCGAGTGGAAGGAGTCGAAAGATGGCCCGCTAGAGGAAGAACGCTGAAGAGAGGAAATCTGCTACTATGCACTTTCTTTGGTGTTGGTCGGCCATCACTTTAAATAGGGGAAGAAACCTCATAGTAAAATATGGAAGGAAAGGAGGGCCGACAACCACCAAGGAAAGATAATAAATCCTTTCAGCATTGAGTTGTCATTGAAGGAAAATAATATTCTTCCAATCCTGGCTGCCATGTTGGCAATCCGAGGGAAAAAACTTGGGGGGGGGGGGAAATCCTGGAGGAGGAGAGGCGGCAAAAATAGCAACAATTCTTCCGTAGTAGCCCATCCTCCAAGAAATCTCAGCGTTCTGCCCTTCAGCGGAATCCGCCAAATAGTGATGCATGCTCGGATCGAATTCCAAGACAGATCTAGCTCACACAATCACCAATGTCATACTGCACTTCCATCCAGCTCAGAGCGGTAGTGGAAGACGATCCACGATCCACTATCCACACTGAGATCTCCAAGGCCTCCAACTCACATGTCAAGTGCTCATCGTGAGCTAGAATCCAACTTGCCTACATCGGTACCTGACGACTCAGAGTATCAGTTACCATATTCCCCTTCCCATGGGCATAAATTATATCGAATGTGCAGTCTCTCGGGAACTTTATCCATCTTCTCTGGTGCATATTCAGGTAGTTTTGATCTAACAAGTACTTCGGGCTCTTATCATACGTGAAAATTTCGATCTTCTCGCCATACAAGTAGTGTCTCTACAATTTCAGAGCAAAAACCATAACTGTCAACTCTAAATCATGGACTGGGTAGTTTCTCTTATGCACCTTTTGTTGGCATGAACCATTAGCGATAACTTTACCAAACTGACATAGAACGCAACAAAGACCACTTACCCGAGGTGTCACTGTACACCTAGTAGCTTTCAGTCCCATAAGATGAACATAAAATCGGGACGGTAATCAGTCAGCTCTTCAGCTCCTCAAAAGCTCAAACTCACTCTAACGTCTAGAAAAACCTATGATCCTTCCTGATCAACGTAGCGAGGGGTGCAATCTGGGAAAAGTTCTTCACAAGCGCCTATAAAAACCGACAAGCACTAAAAAGCTTCAGACATCCTCCACACTCCTCGTGTCAGGCCACTCTCAGATGGTTGCAACTTTCGCTGAATTTACCATTATACCATCTCCATTGACAATGTGCCTAAAAATATCACAGACACTTGGAGAATTTTGCATATAATTAATTATTCCTTATGACTATTAAGATTGTACGAAGGTGGTGCATGCTCTTCCTCAGACTACGAATACACCAGAATATTGTCAATGAAGATGATAATAAACTGATCCAGGTACTCCCAGAAAAGTCATATTCATCAAATCCATAAAGATAGACGGTGTATTCATGCGCTCAATGGGCATCACCGTGTACTCATAATGCACGTAACATATGATGAAAGCAGTCTCTAGAATGTCAGACTCCTATATCCTGAGCAGATAGTATCCAGACTTCAAATCTAGCTTTGAGTACTTTGTAGATCCTATAAACTGATCAAACAAATCTGTTGAAGCCAAAAATTGACCTCTGTGGAGTTTGGGGTACCAAATGAGGGGTGACCTCACACCTACTACACTCAGGAGAACGTTACAGGCCAAAAGATCGAGAAGCTAGGAACAGACACTCGGCTCGAGCGCGGAGGTCACACCTCACACCCGGAAGACCGTTGAAGTCTCCCCCTCCCTATCCAATGCTGAGCTAGGTGCCTTGGAGGAAGAAAGCAAAGGGATTTGTGTGGCTAAGATGCAATGCTCTCCAAGGCACCCTCAAGGGTCTATTTATAGTTTTCTCAATCCCATGGACCAAAAGGTCAGCAATACCCCTACAACAAATAGGCCTTGGGACAATAGAAAACATCCACACTGGGGGGGGGGGGGGGCAAAGAGGTAATTCCGCCCTCGGGGTATAATGGTAAAAGCATGCCCCCTACCCCACCGGACACCCGAGGCGAACGGGTAAATCCCGCTGGGGAACCAAAAGCTGGAGGCGAGACCAGGCAGGCCGCCCAGGCGAGACCAGGCCGCCGGCCGGTCTTGCGCGCCGGGCAGGCCGCCCGGGAAAGACCAGGACGACGGCCGTCTCGCCCGCCGGGCAGGCCACCAGTGCGAGACCAGGCCGCCGGCCGGTCTTGTCCGCCGGGCAGGCCGCCCGGGAGAGACCAGGCCGTCGGTCGTCTCGCTTGCCGGGCAGGCCGCCCGGGCGAGAACAGGTCGGCGGCTGGGCAGGCCGCCCGGGCGAGACCAGGTCGTCGGCCGTCTCGCCCGCCAGGCAGGACGCCTGGGCGAGACCAGGCCGTCGGCCGTCTCACTGCCCCTACCTCGCACTTAGCAAGCTGGGGCGAGTGACGACCAATTGTGCCACACCCTCCCCCCTAAAAAAGAGAGAGGAAGGGAGCAGAGAATTTTTCCTCCTCCTATTAGTATATTCCAAGGGCTAGGCATAAATTGGTCACTAAGAGTGCAAACCACTCTAAAAGCTTAAAAATACAAAGCTGGTTTTGCGCCTGCCGAGGGGACCCTATTCTGCGAATACAGGGTTGTACACAATCCCCGCTCTTTTCGAGGTTGGCACAAGCTCGGAAAGAAATATCAAACCCAACGTATTCGCTGAGCGGTCTTCTTAGAGCCAAAAATACTTGGCCTCCCCGAGGGGTCAACCTGTCATGCCAGCTAATGGGAGCCTGGGTGACGAGATGGCCTCGGGGTAAGAAACACTTGACCTCCACGAGAGGTACCACCAACCCTGTCCAGCTAGTGAGAGCTTGGACAGCTGGACCGTCTCGGAGCAAAAAAGAACTGGGCATCCACGAGAGGTACCACCGGCCCTGCCCAGCTAGTGAGAGCCTGGACAGTGGGACTATCTCAGAGTAAAATGAACTTGGCCTCAACGAGAGGTACCACCGGCCCTACCCAGCTAGTGAGAGCCTGGACAGCAGGACCGTCTCAGAGCAAAGAGAACTGGCCTCCACGAGAGGTACCACCGGCCCTGCCCAGCTAGTGAGAGCCTGGACAGTGGGACCATCTCAGAGCAAAGAGAACTGGCCTCTACGAGAGGTACCACCGGCCCTGCCCAGCTAATAAGAGCCTGGACAGCGAGACCATCTTGGAGCAAAGAGAACTGGCCTCCACGAGAGGTACCACCAGCCCTGCCGAGCTAGTGAGAGCCTAGACAGCGGGACTGTCTCGGAGCAAAAGGATCTGGCCTCCACGAGAGGTACCACCAGCCCTGCCCAACTAGTGAGAGCCTAGACAGCGGGATCGTCTCGGAGCAAAGAGAACTGGCCTCTACGAGAGGTACCATCGGCCCTGTCCCGCTAGTAAGGGCCTGGACAGCGGGACCATCTCAGAGTAAAAGGACCTGGCCTCCACGAGAGGTGCCACCGGCCCTGCCCAGCTAGTGAGAGCCTGGACAGCAGGACCGTCTCAGAGCAAAGAGAACTGACCTCCACGATAGGTACCACCGGCCCTGCCCAGCTAGTGAGAGCCTGGACAACGGGACCGCCTCAGAGCAAAAGGACCTGACCTCCATGAGAGATACCGCCTGCCCTGCCCAGCTAGTGAGAGCCTGGACAGTGGGACCGTCTCGGAGCAAAAAGAATTGGCCTCCACGAGAGGTACCACCGGCCCTACCCAGCTAGTGAGAGCCTGGACAGCAGGACCGTCTCGGAGCAAAAGGACCTGGCCTCCACGAGAGGTACCACTAGCCCTGCCCAGCTAGTGAGAGCCTATACAGCGAGACCGCCTCGAAGCAAAGAGAATTGGCCTCCACGAGAGGTACCACCAGCCCTGCCCAGCTAATGAGAGCCTGGATAGCAGGACCGTCTCGGAGCAAAAGGACCTGGCCTCCACGAGAGGTACCACCTGCCCTACCCAGCCAGTAAGATCCTGGACAGCGGGACCGTCTCAGAGCAAAGAGAACTGGCCTCCATGAGAGGTACCACCGACCCTACCCAGCTAGTGAGAGCCTGGACAGCGGGACCGTCTCAGAGAAAAAGGACCTGACCTCCACTAGAGGTACCACCGGCCTTGCCCAACTAGTGAGAGCCTAGATAGCGGGACCGTCTCGGAGCAAAAGGACCTGGCCTCCACAAGAGGTACCACCGGCCCTGCCCAGCTAGTGAGAGATTGGACAGCGAGACCTTCTCGGAGCAAAGAGAACTGGCCTCCATGAGAGGTACCACCGGCCCTGCCCAGCTAGTGAGAGCCTGGACAGCAGGACCGTCTCGGAGCAAAGAGAACTGGCCTCCACGAGTGGTACCACCGGCCCTGCCCAGCTAGTGAGAGCCTGGACAGCGGGACCGTCTCGGAGCAAAAGGAGCTGGCCTCCACAAGAGGTACCACCGGCACTGCCCAGCTAGTGAGAGCATGGTTAGCGGGACCATCTCGGAGCAAAGAGAACTGGCCTCCACGAGAGGTACCACCGACCCTGTCCAGCTAGTGAGAGCCTGAACAGCGGGACCGTCTCGTAGCAAAAGGACCTGGCCTCCACGAGAGGTACCACCGGCCCTACCCAGCTAGTGAGAGCCTGGACAGTAGGACCGTCTTGGAGCAAAGGGACCTGGCCTCCACGAGTGGTACCACCGGCCCTGCCCAACTAGTGAGAGTATGAACAGTGGGACCGTCTCGGAGCAAAGAGAACTAGACTCCACGAAAGATACCACCGGCCCTGCCCAGCTAGTGAGAGCTTGAACAACGGGAACGTCTCGGAGAAAAAGGATCTGGACACCACGATAGGTACCACCAGACCTGCCCAGCTAGTGAGAGCCTGGACAGCGGGACCGTCTCGGAGCAAAGAGAACTGGCCTCCATAAGAGGTACCACCAGCCCTGCCCAGCTAATGAGAGCCTGGACAGCGAGACCGTCTCGGAGCAAAAGGACCTGGCCTCCATGAGAGGTACCACCTGCCCTACCCAGCTAGTGAGAGCCTGGATAGCGAGACCGTCTCAGAGCAAAGAGAACTGGTCTCCACGAGAGGTACCACCTACCCTGCCTAGCTAGTGGGAGCCTGACAGCGGAATCATCTCGAGGCGAGGTCTTTCCTGGATCACAAAAACTTTTTGGCGGTCCTTATCTTTATTCATAGTTGATACAATGCAAGCAAAGCTCATTACAAGAGATGATTCACTTCTCTCCTACCTCCCTCTTCCCTCATGAATCATCGGATCCCTCCCCGGGTTCCCACATCAACCCTGTCCTCACATCTCTCCTCTGCCGCCTAAGGTTGAACTTCTTCAATCCGTACCGGATCTTGCGCTTGCTGAGGATGATGAAGATGTGGTGTCGGAGCTTTTATCCTTCTCAGCTCCAGAAATTTGGGGCAAGTAGTCGTGGCGTGACCCTCCAACTGGTAGAAGTCACAGTATGACAATGCTCTTGCTCCCCTCCTTCGGTGGGCTCGGCGGTCTCTTCTGTCGCCTCCTCCCCCTCTGCCTACCGCCAAGGCTTGTTGCGGTGGGGGTAGGAGTTTCCTAGGGGCTTGCCTCTGGAAGTTGAACCTCCCATGGTCTCCATGGAAGTTCCCCTCATCTTGGATGAGACCTCTTCCTAGACCCTGAACGAGTCCTCCCTACTGCCTCTAGCCTGGCTCCGGACCTTCCTGAGGTCCCTGAAACCTCTGAGCTCTCTGCCCCTCTCTCCTTCTCCCCTCGTAATGCCTCGCTCCATCTTGCTCCTTCGACTCTGCCTCTATCAACCTTGTCAACTTCTTGACAAACGACGGATTGGCTACCTCAATTGCTATCTCCTTCGCCGCCCTTTCCATCAGCTCCTCGAAAAAAAGGGGGCCTTTCGGGTCAGGTTCATTTTGAAGAACCCCTCACGCAACCCCACCGTGAACGCCATCTGGAGGGCATACCCCGACATCTCCTGGATATCCAGGATCTCCTCCTGGAACCTATCAACGTAACGGGTCAGCAACTTCTCGGCCCCCTGTCTTATCAGGAAGATGGTCTCAGGACTCTTCTTCGTATTCTTGGAGGTGGAGAAGCGAAGCTGAAAGCTCCAGCTCAAGTCCCCGAACCCATAAATCGATCTCGGTGGGAGTTGGTGGAACCAGTCACTTGCCTTATCCTTCAACGTGATCGCGAAGAGACGACACTTGAAGGTATCTGTCATCGTCCTGATGGAGAGGGCATCCTCAAACCACTGCAGGTGCTGGACGAAGTCATCCTTCCCGGTATAGTAAGCCATGTCTGGCTCTCTGAACCCCTCGGGAATGGGAGCTGAGATGATCAGCTCGCTGAAGGGTGACCCCCTAAGGGGTGGTCTTGCCACCTCTACTCGCGCGACCTGCTCGCCTGGAAGGCTGGCACTCGCCAGGCTGGAGAATAACTCCCGGTCGATGAGGTCTCGCTCAGTCCCATCTCCCATCCTCTCCTTCCCGGGCCTTCTTCCTAGCACACTTCCTTCTCCCCCTGCTGGGGTCACCTCGCCTAGACACCTGGGAGTCAACTCATCGAGAGGAGGGGGAGCTAGCTCCTAGGGGGTTGGGGTGGAGCTGCCACCCTGAGGAGCAATACTCCGCAGCATCTCCATGATGCCTTGGATGGAGGCCATGGACCCTTCCCTCCCCACAAAGGGTCCTGGGTTGGGGAGCTCGCCGAGATCATCACTACCTCCTTGACCTCCAACCATGATATCCTCCCGAGATCTTCTGTGCTGGTCACTCTCCACGCTCACCGCACCAAAAGTGTTGAAGCCAAAATTTGACCTCTGTGAAGTTCGGGTTCCCAAAAGAGGGGTGACCTCACACCTACTACACTCAAGAGAACGTCACAGGCTAAAAGATCGGGAAGCTAGGAACAGACCATCGGCTCTAGCGCGGAGGTATCACCTCATACCCGGAAGACCGTTGAAGTCTCCCCATCCCTAGCCAATGCTGAGCTAGGTGCCTTGGAGGAAGAAAGCAAAGTGATTTTTGTGGCTAAGATGCAATACTATCCAAGGCACCCTCAAGGGTCTATTTATAGTTTTCCCAATCCCATGGACCAAAAGGTCAGCAATACCCCTACGACAAATAGGCCTTGGGCCAATAAAAAACATCCACATCAGGGGGCAAAGAGGTAATTCCGCCCTTGGGGGTATAATGGTAAAAGCATGCCCCTACCCCACCAGACACCCGAGGTGAACGGGTAAATCCCGCGGGGGAACCAAAAGCTGGAGGCGAGACCAGGCAGGCCGCCCGGGCGAGATCAGGCCGCTGGCCGGTCTCGCCTGCCGGGCAGGCCGCCCGGGCGAGACCAGTCCGTCGGCCGTCTCGCACGCCGGGCAGGCCGCCCGGGCGAGACCCGTCTGTCGGCCGTCTCGCACGCCGGGCAGGCCGCCCGGGCGAGACCAGGTTGTCGGCCGTCTCGCTGCCCCTACCTCGCACTTAGCAAGCTGGGGCGGGTGCAGACCAATCGTGTCGCACCCCCCTCCCCCTAAAAAAGAGAGGGGAAGGGAGAGGAGAATTTTTCCTCCTCCTATTAGTATATTCCAAGGGTTAGGCCTAAATTGGCCACCAAGAGTGCAAATCACTCCAAAAGCTTAAAAATACAAAGCTGGTCTTGCACCTGCCGATGAGACCCTATTCTGCGAATACAAGATTGTACAAGATCGTCAATGCATGGAATCAGATACTTATTCTTTTTTGTCAACATATTCAACTCCATATAATCTATGCACAAGTGCATCATGCAGCTGCACCTTCAACTCTGTCATCTCTTTTGGCATCATATGATAAGGCGAGTGTGATGCAGGTTTGGCACCGTATATAAGCTCAATGCAAAAGTCAATTTCCCTCTAGGGTGGGGCCCTAAGAAAGCTCATATAGAAATACGTCTGCAAATTCTTCTATAACAAGCATGTTACATAGCTTGGGCTTATGCTCTGAAACTTCTACTAATGCATAAAATAGCTTCGTGCCTTTTCAAGTTGCTTTCACTAATTGGAGTGCGATCATCAGGATATTGTTTGCACCCTGCAGACCAGTAAAACGAGTTCCGCCTCTGCATCCTTTGTCTAACAAGACTTCTTTTGACTTGCAATCAATACACGCGGTTTACTTTATTAGCCAATCCATGTTGAAGATGACGTCAAACTTCAACAAAAAACATTTGGTGAGTGACAACAATCGACATACGATAACATTTAGTAAATGATGATATTTTGTGGGTAGTAATATTTGTTGGATCGTGAGGCGCCCTTAGAGGGGGGTGGATAAAGGGCTAATGATAATTTTTAATCTAAAAAAAGTTTACTTGGTGAAATAGCTAATGAAATCAAAACAATTTTTTCATAAACAAAACTAAACACTTATAAACTTATGTGAATGAAAATGATAGTAATTTATTCCAAAAGTGATAAATTTGAATATAACGTACCTCTATAGAGCTAGAGATTAAGGCTTATGAAAAATATAACAAACTTTTGATTTCACCGGTCCTTCTACAAGAACCGGAATGCTAAAGCGAATCTCTCCCTAGAGCTTGCTACTTGCCTCTCCTTAGATCTAACCCTGATCTAGACGTTGTACACAAGACCGTGATTTCTCCCTAAGCTGCACAAGGACTTGGACGCCACTCACAATCCGACGATTCTCTCATAAACCACGCAAGGACTTAGACGTCACTCACAAGATGGCGATTTCCTCTCTTGATTACAATGGAAATAAAGAACACAACAAAATATAAACTTAGAATAAAAAACTCCCACTAAACGAAGTGCTGAAGATGTCAACAAATCTTTGCCAAGGTTGCTTCGAATGTCGTGTACGAGCCATCAATCTTTCACGCTTGAACCTTCTTGGGAGAATGGAGTAATTCTGAATGCTGGAGCTCTCTGGATCAGTTGCACAAGAAAGAACACTCCAACTTCTATAATTCATGATCTCCACAGAAAAATAAGTCATTTTTATATTTTGGGGATATCGCCTGGCAACATTGGCTGTCGCCGATCAGCGACATCTTATACTGTTGACACGTGTCTCACGTATTCGCCATTTTCGCATCCCAGATCGATCATGTCAAATCGTGCACTATCGCCTAGCGATATCGATGTTGTCGGGCGACAACGACAGTAACTACACATAGACATTGAGTGCGGTGAGTTCACTCAACGCCACACGGTTTGGTAGGCGTTGAGTGCGGTGAGTTCACTCAACGCCACACTCTTTGGTCCTTTGTCATCGGGTGGCAATACTGGAAGTCGTCGGGCGACAACGCATTAGCTGCACGTAGGCGTTGAGTGCGTTGAGTTCACTCAACGCCACACTATTTGGTCCACTGTCGCCTGGTGGCGATACTGGATGTCGCCGGGCGACAACGTCTTAGCTCCTCTGTTCTGACCCGAATCAAAGCTCAAATGCTATTAGTGTTAGACCTGGGATATCTGCACATCATAAGTACCATATGATCAAATATAATTGAGATTTGTTACTAGCAAACTAAGAAGCGTGGAATGCATGCTCCAACAATCTCCCCCTTTTGATAATAACAAATCCATTTAGAAAGAAATGATCTATAAAGAGTTAGTAAATATGATTAGCAAGACTAAGCATTTGTATGTGCATAAAACTCCTTTTGGATGTAACACTCCCCCTACGTGTGTTTTCCCCCCTAAAGCTAAGCAGATTGAACCAATGTATGTTATTTTTAATTTTTAATAAGCTAGTTAATTTAAAAATTAAAATCAATCCTGATTATGAATGATTTCTCATTAAATTCTCTGCCTTTTGGTATTGTCAAAAGAACTAGCAATGTGATGCAGAAGCAAAAATAGAAAAAACAACAAATGAAGAAACAAGTATAGAACATGTGAAACAATGTATAGTAATGAAGAGTATGCGTGAACACTAACATTATCAACTTGCATCCAGTTATATCATAGACACATACTCTAGTGAAGATAATGTAGAATCATTTGCGGTCCAATTCTCATGAGAAGAAATTTAAAAAGATAATGTTGTGTACATGTGAGAGATTTATGAAAACACAAAATGAGAATCCTTACAAATATGTGAGCACATGGAATGTGAAAAAATAACATAACACTGAAATATACATAATTAGCTATACATGTACCCAAGAATTCAGAGCATAAAGATTAAAGTAATATCCATATAAAGGTTTCACAAGACATTTTACAATTCTTTCCAAGGTGCTTAACCTCACAATGCTTATTAAGACTTATCAAGAGGGTAAGTAGTGCTTGGTGGAGGTTCCTTGTCAGCTTTTTTTTTTTTTTTTTTGCAACACATCAACAAAGACGTGGAATTTTGTTTATTGTTAAATAAGCAAAATTTTCAATTGGCTTGACAAAAGATTCTGAATTCACTTGTGTGCTTATATAGGATAATCAAATATGAATTGTGCAAATAAAACGAGGATAAAGTAATAGTGTTAGCATGAAATCTACTGGTTATGGTAGAACATTCCCAATTCACATATATAGTAAGGTGAAGTCATATGTAGATTTTCACAGTTGTGGGTGTGAGAACATTATCATAACTAAAATATTTCTCATACTTAGTGACATGCGTAAATAATTTCATAAGTATAGTACACTAGGAGAGATGTATATAAAATATGATATTTGAAGTTTGAATAAATGAATAATGTTATAGATACTCAAAATTATAGAATATACATTGTACCACGCCTAAACCTGAAAAATCAAGACAGAGTGCCATAAATGTAAATTTTTGTTGTCGCCCGGCGATATCAGATATCGCCGATCGGCGACAATGCAGAAATATAAAAGTCGGTCGATTTAGGTCAAAGACACCGTTTGGATCATTTTCTCCTAAAGACTTGAAGTGGAAGACAAACCCGATGACGGCCTAATCCTAATTTCAAGGTATTTCCAATGAAATTTCTCTTTCATCCTTTATGATTTTTAGATCTAAGTGATCTTAGGGTAGATTCTCTGAGATTTAGATGAAAATTTATTAGATTTTGAAGTACACTTTTCCATGTTTAGGGATTTTCTTAAAAAATGTATTTTTAAGAGTGGAGATCATAGATCCACGTGTGTAGAGAAGTCTTTTCATAGATTTAAGTTTGTTTTCATATCCCTAAACTCAAATCTACTGTTTTCCAAAAGAAAACTTTCATGTTTTTAAGGAAGAAGATGATGAATAGTATTTTTTAGATTTTTTTCTTGAATTTGATTATGTAAATCGGGTAGAACTTGAAAAAAAAAAATTTTCTATGTATGAATGGTGTAGGAAGAAATTTCATATCGAAATCAAGCATGTCTTGAACTTTGATGTCGCCCGACGACATTGACGATTTCTGTATTTTAATATTTTCTTTCGTATCTTTGCAGAAATGGCTTCCGGTTCAAGGGCTAGGAGGAGCACAGACGCCTCACGATCCAACAATTGGTATTAGAGGGGGTGAATAAGGGCTAATAATAATTTTTAATCTAAATAAAGTTTACTTTGTGAAATAGTCAATAAAAAAATAATTTTTTCTAAATAAAACTAAACACTTAGAAACTTATGTGAATGAAAATGATAGTAATTTATTTCAAAAGTGATAAATCTGAATACAACATATCTCTAAAGAGCTAGAGATTAAGACTTATGAAAAAATCTAACAAACTTTTGATTTCGCCGTCCTTCTACCGGAACCGGCAGGCTAAAGCGAATCTCTCCATAGAGCTTGTTACTAGTCTCTCCCTAGATCTAACCCCGATTTAGACGCTGCGCACAAGACAACGATTTCTCTCTAAGCCGCACAGGACTTGGACGCCACTCACAAGGCGCTGATTCTCTCCTAAGCCACGCAAGGATTTAGACGTCACTCACAAGGCGGCGATTTCCTCTCTCGATTACAATGGAAATAAAAAACACAACAAATGTAAACTTCAGAATTAAAAACTCCCTCTAAACGAACCGCTGAAGATGCCGACGAATCCTTGCCATGGTAACTTCGAATGTCATGTACGAGCCGTCGATCTTTCGCGCTTGAACCTTCTTGGGAGAATGGAGTAATTCTGAATATTGGAGCTCTATGCATCAGTTGCACAAGAAGGAACACTCCAACTTTTGTAATTCGTGATCTCCACAGAAAAATAAGTCATTTTTATATTTTGGGGATATCGTCTGACGACATTGGCTGTCGCCGATCGCGGCGACATCTTATCATGCTGACACGTGTCCCATGTATTCTCCATTTTCGCATCCCAGATCGATCATGTCAAATCGTGCACTGTCGCCTGGTGATATCGATGTTGTCGGGCGACAACGACAGTAACTGCACATAGGCGTTGAGTGTGGTGAGTTCACTCAACGCCACACAATTTGGTAGGCGTTGAGTGCGATTAGTTCACTTAACGACACACTCTTTGGTCCTCTGTCACCGGGTGGCGATACTGGATGTCGCCGGGCGACAACGCTAGTTGCACGTAGACGTTGAGTGCATTGAGTTCACTCAACGCCACACTGTTTGATCCACTATCGCTTGGTGGCGATGTTGGATGTCGCCGGACGACAACGTCTTAGCTCCTCTATTCTGACTCGAATCAAAGCCCAAATGCTATTAGTGTTAGACCTGTGATATCTGCACATCATAAACACCCTATGATCAAATACAATTGAGGTTTGTTATTGACAAACCAAGAAGCGTAGAACACATGCTCCAACAATATTCTGTGGGAAACAACATTCGGTAAACATCAATCGACGGTCTTTGCCCGCATCCATGAGGACTTCGCCCGCACCCATGCACTATCACAAATATGTTTATTATATTTATTTAAATGTTTGTATATACGTTACAAATGTTTATAGATATATATTTTAAACTATATCATATAAAACTTATATTTTATAAATTATATTATATAAACATTTTATATAAATTAAGTAATATTATTGTTGTGGGCCGCTCGAGGCTCTTGGTAGACCAGATTAAATTGGACCGCCTTATCTCGTGGAGCAGTCAAGCGTGTAAACAGTCAAAGAGAGTAGAGAAAATGGACCAAAGATTTTAACATGGAAAACCAGTAAACACGGTAAAAAAACCACGTACCTGAATCTATGTCAGGCAAACTTCACTATTTGATGATGCTTACACATTTTTAGAGAAGTCGAGGGCGATAAGCCTCTCTATGTTACAACTTGAGGGTGAGAAAGAGAAAGGCTTGCTCAGAGAGTGACAGACCACCGCTCGTGGAGCTCGATTTGTCTCTTACGGTGGCGAGGGCGCTGTTCGGAGAGAAAGTTGATGATGTAAGGAGATGTAAGAATAACATGAGTGCTAATTGGACGAGGACTTGAGTTAAGCTCTCTAAAGCGTGAAGGAGGTGAAGGGTTCAGTAAGACTAAATAGAAGGAGGGAGTCTAGTGAAGAAGGAAGAATAAAGAGAGGAGTGAGGTGACTATTTAGTAGACTCATGGGGTCTAATGACGCTTCTTTATGTGGGTTTATGGAAACTAACGTTGTTGTTTGCTGTAAGTTGATAGCTCGATCACACGTATTATTTGCAGGATACGCAAGGGAGTTATTTACTAATTGCACCTTTATTGTAGGTGGATTATTTTAGTTAA